>CAJHUC010000851.1:0-92784 GCA_905146915.1 Ostreobium quekettii | reverse complement strand
GGGCGCGGGCGGCGCTTTCGCGCCTCGTGACATGACCCCCTCCACAGCGTTTTCATTGGGACTCTTTGTCGGTGTGTGGGGCCTTGTGGATTGCTTCCTGGATGAGCGGGGCGAACAATGGGAGGCGTTCTGTGGGTGGAACATCAGCGTCAAGCCGGTGCTGGATGGGGGGCGGTCAATTTGTTGGGTTGAGCGAACTGGGGTCCCAAGTATGCTGCGGAGACTGAGGCCTCGACGGTCGCGTGTGGGGCCTCTCCGGCGAGCTGGTCGCAGTTGGGTTGCTCTGTTGCCATTGGAGACATCCACGCCATCTACAACACAAGAAGATATCCCAACAGCAATACGCTTTGGACCAGGCGCGGGTCCTCCTTTCTGCGACACAGTCAGTCCCGAGAGCTAGGCTTGCGATTGGGATGCCCGTCTTGCGATTCAATCGTCTTCCTCACACCGCACGTGTGCCTCTGCCGCGGCGTGCAGGTCCCAGCCCATACCCCGCAGGCTGGCGCCTGCCAGCGGTTCCACGGCGAGTTCACCGCCAACCTGGCGCACCAATCCCAGTCGTCCGGCGACACCCTGCCACGGGACGTCCTGCACGCGAACGTGGAATGCTTCCCGGGATGCGTCGAATTCGTGGTGACCGTGTTCTCCGCCGACGGCCCAGAAAACGGGACCCATTCTGATGTTGGCGCCACGATCGCTTCGGCGCTGTTCGACTGCCTGCCGCCCGAGCTGTGCACCGGGACGGTGTTCCTTCATGATTACGCGGTGGGCCCTCGGGTGTATATTGACGGACGGGAGCAGGGCACAGGGACGGTGCCCCTGGAGGTGGTAGAGACGCCGGATGTCCGGCTCGTGTACCCGCCCTGTGTGCCCAGCGGGGAGGAGGTGAACGTGGAGATTCGGCTGGGAGGGGTGGGACGCTGCGCAGAGCGGGGCCTGAGGGTCGTGGGGTCGCTCGGCGGGAACGTGTTTCTGGAGGAGTCGGCCAAAGGGAGCGGGTCCGTGCTGAGGTGAGGGCCGAGCGGCGGCGGAAGGCGAAGAAGTGTGTCGAGGCGCGGATTGGGCACGAGGTCTTGCTGCTGTACGCGTCGGTAACAGGAGTCGTCGGCAAATGCCCTGGTTCCCATGACCGCGGCTGGTTGAGCCCTACTTCGATTAATAGTTACAGGAGGCAGGAAGGAGAGAATGCGAAGCCAGGCGCCTGCTACGGGCTCAGTGGAGAGGGTGACAAGAGTGTTGCGAGGGGTAGTGGGGCACCATCAATCTGAATTGGTGGGAGCAATTTATTCTGGCTGGAATGGTTGTTCTTCTGCCCTGTTGCAGCTGTAGATTGTAACTGTTGTGAACAAAGGGCTGAAGTGTGTACTTTTGCTGACTGTGAGCAGGGTGAGGATACCAGAATTGCAGCCGGGCATCGTCAACTTTGTGCTTACCTGCGTGGGAGAAGACAAGATATCTGCGTGCAAAGTTGCCCCACTGGGCGTGCTTCCAAAGGCGGCCGCAGATGGTGGCATTGCGTTGTTCTCCCAGTTGGCAGGTGCAGCGTGCCGCCCTGGGTCTGGGTCGAATCAAGCATCGGCGCTGCAGCAGTCAAGGGTGGTGTTCTCTGATGGGGGTGTGGAGGAGCAGGTGTGGGAAGGTTTTTCTGCATTCCTCCTTGAGATCGAAGCGATGCTGGGGGCACTGGAGAGGCACCGAGAAGGTGATTTGGGGTCGCTTCAGGGATCAGCATGGGAGCTTGTCCTCAGGAACCTTGTGTGCCACATGGCAGAGTTTGATGCCTGGGATATGATTTCGTTTCTGTTGGAGCGCTGCTTGGATGCTAATGTGGAGGTGGACCTGGGAGGATTCGTGCCTTCTCTGGGGGCCTTGACTTGTGGCGCCGAGTTGAAGGCGCAGGTCCTTGGGGCAGCTGCCCGGTTCAGCGAGTCTCCAGTGCCGAATCTCCCCGTGGTTGGAGCATCTGAAGAGGGGAGTGGGCATCCCTCTGCGCCACCAACCACATCAGTCAATGGGAAGGGGCATGAGCATTATGAACAAGTACCCGAATGTGTGACCAGGGAACGGCAAGGTACAGACAGAGCCCTGGAGTGCAAATTCGATCCTGAAAGAGTTGTCAGTGAGAGCAGGGATGGGAAGCAAGGCATGGATGACAAACGAGATACAGATATTTGGGACAGTGATGGGTGGGTTATGGAGGGAATGGCAGTGACACAGGGCGAAACAACGGAAACAGAGTTATTTGCGAATGCAGGCAAGGAGCAAGTGAATGACGTGGATATCATGGCTGACAGAATGGACAGTGGCAGTTCGTGCCAAGGGGTTGGCTCCTTGTCTGCTGTGAGTGGCATTGCTGCTGCTGCTGCTGCTCTTGTGGCCCAGAGCAATGAGTCAAGCACAAGCTTGCAGCTAAAGGTTGCACAGCATGTGGCATCACCTGCAGACAAGGATTTGGGGCCAAACTTTGAGGGGAGACCAGCACAGGGCCAGCAATCCAGACAGGCACAAACTCTGATTGAGCGCTTCCAGCAGTTGTCGCCAAGCCGATGGCCGGGGCCAGTGAAACGGAGTGCAGTCCCTGATGGGCAGCGGCCATTGCAGCTGCTTGCCCAAAGCAAGGTCAATAGTGCTGCAGCCCTGGAACTCAACAGCCAGGATGATGACCAGAGGCTATCGGGCAGCAGCCTGATCAGTGACCCAAGCTCGTTGACCTGCAGTGATAATACTCTGGGGGACTGTGAGATACCACCAGCAAAAGACAAGTCGTTAGGTGTCCTGCGGAGCATGTCAAGCATCGTGCGCAAGATGCTCGGTATGAAATCTCTTCCCCAGGGCACTGGTGGCATGGAAAAGCAGCAGGATGGCATTCCGACAGTATTGATGAAGGGACCACGTGCCCAGGAGCAGGCCAGGGCTGAGCCATATAGTGACCACCTGTCTCGCTCTGCCACTGCCCCCAGAGCTTTTTGAGGGCTCATTTGCCTTAGGTGCTGGCAGAAAAGAAGCATCTGATTGAAGAGCAGGAGGAAGTTTTGTGGAATAGCTGCCTTCCTGTGGAGTGTAGGATGGCTGTGGGAAAAAAAACATGCAGTTTGGCTGGCTTGCTTCCTATTCAGCTTGTGTTCAAAGGTCCAGGACCAGGTGAGGGTGCGGCATGTTTGTGTGATTGGCCACTCAGGACTTCAGCTGCCCATGGAGGCGAAGTGCAGTCGACTTTCAGCTGCGCCCTATTCTTTTGGATGAAGGGCCAAGGTTGTGTGTTCGACAATGGGGACTGTGAGCATGCAACCTAGACAGAAGGAGGGGGGAGAAGGGGAGGGGGGGAGGGGCGCTTTTGGGATGTTTGTTTCCATTCTTGCGGTTGTGCCACTGTGAATTTTGCCTTTGCCTTGCCATCCCTTCCTGGCGACATGGTAGAGGGTTGGCAGAGTGACAAATGCCTAGGTGTGGGACCCAGGAAACTGAAACGAAACCTGTGTGATGGAATTATTTTGGATGAATGTGTGTGCTATGGACGTGGGTCTTAAAGTACTGAGTGTGTGTGGGGAGAAGGATGCCGATTTCAAAACGTTTTAGAAACTCTGTGTTTCCGTGTATTGACTCCTTGGTGTGGTGGAGGACAGTCAATGGGCCCACCAACGTGCTGGGCCAGTCTCATTTTCTGTGCTCAGGCACCCACTGTTTGTCTATCACCGTTGATTTTTGTGTTTGCGAGGTATTAGATGGTAGGTGCTTGCCTTGGAAGGCTTTTGGGGTGGAGGTGTTTTGGGGTGCCGAAATGTGGTTTTGCACTTTGGCCAATTTGGGGCTGCTCGTATGCTGCGGGCTGTGGTGACGAATGGTCCCCATAGGCGATGGCCTGAACGGTTCCCGTTTCAGCTGCTGCAGGTTTGAAGCTGGTGGTGGGGAGGGACAGAACAAATGTCTGAAACACCCAAGCGCGGTGTATTGGCTGTGTAGATGTTTTTTTTTTGCATGGGAATGATTGCCGTTTGGGCAGCTGGAGAAAGCGAAATGGACCGTATTCGGGATTGTCAGGGGATCGCATGCCGCAGGAGATGCGGCAGTGGTGGAAGGTGGAAGTGTATTCATTGTAAGTTGAGGAACAGATGGACGGAACTGTGGTGATGAATTGACTGGCGTGCCGATTGTACTGACGGCTCAACCTGTGCATTAGTGACGAATTTTTGAGTGTTTTGACACTGGACAGATCCTGTGCTTTGCTCCAAATGCAGGAAGGCGTCGTGGTGGATACCGTCAAAATTATTCCAACTCTGGCAATGGGAGCAATATGTCGATTCCCTGTCGTCACTGCGTGGACCACACAGTAGCAAGCCACAATTTGAGGTGTTGGACCCCATGTGGATCACATGCCCAGTACATATTGTACGCACATGCACGCATTGTGTACATGTGTTTGGAAGAGAAAGTTCGCGGTAAGTTGCCTGCGATGACTGCCAGGACATGATTTGAGATGAACATTAGCTCAAGCCAGTCAGGTCAGGACGTTCCTTGCATTTCGCTTGGCGCAACGCAAGTCAAGCAACGGCTGCATTTCGGTTTCGGTGTATGTCACGTGCATTTCCCATCCGCTGTTCAATCACCATGTTGTTGATCGCCGTAATGACTCGTGGGTCAACAGCGTGTTATGCCAGGGAGTCAAAAAATAGTGGCAACGATCATTTCCATGGAGAAAAACCCCACATAAATGACACTCGCAAGTCGCGTGCGGCAGGTTCTGGTCTGCATTCTCCCCTAATGCTGTGCTTCAGGATGCATCCTGGATGCATCCCTGACCCCTCCATTTCCACCTGACCGGTCTCCTGAGCCCACCCGTTCATGTTCCCCACACGATAAGACATTTACCAAAAAGGTGTCCGTCACTAAGAACTCCAAATACCCGAGGTCCCCGTACTTAACAGTTTGCCCTTTCGCTTTGCACGTACTTCACGCCACTTTCCGCCCGTGACTCAGCCCTGAGTCAGTGCCCTAATCCAGCACTTCCTGCCGCTCCTTCCCTCTATCTTCCTCAACTCAACCGAACTCCACTTTCTAGGGCGGGAGGGCCAGGTGCGAAACAAGATAGGAGGGGGCCCGAGGGGGGAGCCTAAATAGCCGCCCCCGCTCAGCCCCGTCAAGGCCCGCCAAACTGACGGCACCTTGGAAACTACGTACTTTGACTCACCCAAGTTATTAGAGGGGCCAGAAAACCGTTTGAATTCAACTGCTACCGATTTGAATCATCGGCGCAGCCCACCCAACGTCGTCCTTGGTGGAAACATATTAACAGGATAGCTACTTGCATTGCAGGATGTTCAATCGAGCGTGAATGTTCTCCAAAATGTCCCTGAGATGAGGTTGCTGATCCTGAACTGCCTCCAAACTGTCCCGCTTGCCAGCGTCTAAATATCTTTACATTCTTTCAATCTCAATCTGGCCTTCTTTCCAATCGAATGGGCGCGTGATGCAACAAATATGACAAATGACCACAATCAGAAAAAGCAAGATTTGCTCCCTCACAAGGGACCACAGAAATCGTCCCAACCCCGCTGAGCAAAAGAGCGGTCTCTTCAAGTGAGCACTTGTGATTGACTCATCTGCCCTCGCCTTACCCAGCAAGCTGTCATCAGGGTAGCCAATGAGTTCCAACCGCAGTTTTCACTTCACTTAGCTTGCTACGTCGGTCTAGGTGCCTCCCTCTTCTTTCACTTCATTGTCCATATATTCGCTTGTGCCTGCTATGTGTGAAAGCGCAACGTCCCTCTCCCTTACCTTCCCCAAAGCTGCTCTTCAGCCTCTTGCCCTCACTGTGATAACCTTCCAGAAATGATTCCTGACCAAAGCAGGATTTGGGGTGTAGATTTCTTGTTCGCCACTGCAAACCTTACGAAAGCATGCTGGGATGCATGTTCTTGATATAACCAGCAGTGCACGCGCCTTGTAGCACACAATAAACAAAGCAGCTGGCGTTGGTCAACTTGACGCAAACATTTGCAACGCCATGGCATCGCATGGCGCATTGGACAACACACCAAATTGCAGCAAGAAAGTTTGTACCCTTTCTTCCTGACGGGATACTTTTCTCGCCCGAGTCCACACTGACCAAGTGCGTTACAATTTTTCCAGTAGGTCTGCATCACCCAAACACAGCCCGGTGACTGTAGTGCTAGAAAATTAACCCTTGCTTCGCGAATCAAACCATGGTGCTTTCCCCAGCAATCTGACCCCGCAAATTTCTCCTTCAAACCGAAATCACACTCCAGGGATGGGCAGGAACGAGAGCAAAACAGGATGGAGATGGACAAAATACAGCACCATAAAATAGGTGGCACCTACCGCTCTCCAAAAAGCGCTTCAAGTCTCTCATGTGAACGGCTGGCCACAGCTCCCTTTAAGGATGCCCAAACACCAATATTTGGCTAGCTTATCACTCGCCGCCCATTGGCGTTCAAGTTAGAGCGACGGCCAGAGGCGACCACCCCAGTGTGGTGCCCTGCCTAGGTTGTTGATGTGTTCTCATCTCTCACCGACGTCTCTCTAGTCAGAAACTCATTAACGACGTTAATCCCCTTATAATTAGCATCTGTGAGTGCCTTATGGCTAGAAGGGCAGATTAGAACCGATCAAGAAAGATGGTCCTTTACAATCATATGGATCTCTTCCTTACCCCTTTGAAACAAGGCAAAGATTATTGGCACGTATCTTACAAGAAAAAGCGAGCTTCTTTACAATAGCTTGGCTTCACAAGGCTTGTTGTAGGAGTCGAACGAGTGGCTAGTCAAAAGACTCTGCATATTTATAGTCTTGGATTGATTGCTCCGGAAATATGTTGATACTACTAGTAACATGCTTAATAATCTATCATAAAACCATCTAAAAATATTCTAAAGATTTGGCGACTATTCTATATAGTATTTCATATACTACATTAGATCTATTGTCCAAAATGTTCCAGTAAATGGCATAACTTTGTTATGCCTTCCCTCTCAAAGTTACGGTGGGTCTTTTCATTCTCTTGAGAATGTTCTAGACCCTTCCATGAGATATAGTGCATCTTTTATCACAGATTACATTAGTGAGGCGGTACAATAAGTTTATTCATGTTCTGTAATCAAACCCAATTTCATTCTTGTCTCTGAAATCAAGCCTAATGCGCCCTATTAGACAAATTTGACCATACATTTGTCAATAATTATCCATGTAACCTGATTCTTTTTCCATTCAACTCTAAATAAAATCTATTTTTGCTCATTTAACTTTCATATCTTGATTTAATCTTACAACTATCCCCTCTTCCAAAAATCAACGTACCTGTCGATGGGATTATATATATGACTAATTTATGTTATGTGTTTGCTCTGTGGAATCTTCATTTTCTTGGTCATAGTCCTGGTCTTTGTTAGAATGATGAATTTTGATAAGCTTGTGTAGATGTTGTACATCTTGTAGTCTTTTGTGTTTGTGTTGATGTATTGTGGTAATATTGTGCAAATTGTTAGGCGAACTAATCATGGGACTATGGAATTGTGTGCCGCAGGATATAAGAGAGTGCACGGCCACGCCATGCTATAGTGATCAATTGTTCTGGAGCCTCCCTACCTCCTCGAGCACAGTAGCCACATGCCTCGGATGAGACCGTGCAGAGCAGCCAGTAATCCACAGGCCCGAGAGAACCCAAGACACGTTGTCCAGCCGAGGATGACCATGCTTCTATTGGAGAGGCCCTAGCATACAGGCCAGGGTATTTGGACATGGTCAATGGGGGACCGTGCCAACATGTATCCTTAGGAGTCCCTCCATATCGTTACTAAGACTTATTGACTAATTTTCTACTTCCTTGAATATGTCCTTCTGGTTCCCATGTAGCGTCATAGTATTGATAGCCTTTCAATCAACTAAGTATTATCGTCTTTCATGAAATATTCTGGTGTCTAAAATCCTTTGCACTTCATATACATATCTTCACTTGGCCTAACTGCTCTTTGATGTGCTGCATATTGTGTTGTATATACTTGGGTTCTATCATGCTAAGCCTTGAGTTATGACACATGGAATACTGGATGTGCTAACCAAGTATTAGGCAATTTCAATATATAGGCTATCTTTGAGGTCTTCCTTTTTATTGTAAAAAGTCCAACAAACTTTTTGTTGGAACTTTGGATCTGGTTGTGTTCCTGGCTCTATAAGAAAATTTCTTATAATACCCCTTAAAGGGGTCCCCTTTTCCTTTTTCTATTAATAACATTATTTTGTCAACTTCATTGAATTCTTCTTGTCTTTGGTATTGATCCGCATACTTCATCTGTCATCATTGTGCTTCTTCCAAAATTTGCATAGTGCTTTCTTTCAAAATCACTCTCCAGCTGCTTCACTCAATCTTTTACAAACTAGTTTTTCTCTTCTTTTGCATTGGTAATTATGTCCAGAATAGAACCTGGATTATACCCACAATTGAGATAAAAAATGAATAACCTATTGACATGTTGGCAAAATTATTAATAGCATACTTAGCTGCTGCCAACTACCTATCCCAATCTTTTGGTTTAAAAATAGTGTATGTCCTCAAAATTTGTGCGACCATATTATTCATCTTCTTTGATTGACCATCAGTTTGAGGATGATACGTTGTGGAGAACAATAGTTTTGTGCCAATAAGTTTCATAAAATTACATCAAAAAATACTTAACAAACGTGAATCTTGATCAGATACGATGCTTCTAGGTATACCATGCACCTTCCATACATGGTCTCTAAAAGTTCAGCCAGTTTTAATGCTGAAATACCATCTTTCGTTGTAATAAAATGAGTCATTTTAATCGCCCGATCAACTATTGTCATAATTACATCATTGCTCTTCGTGATCCAGACAATTCTGTGATAAAATCCATACTGATATCCTGCCATTTGCTAATCAGTATTGGTAATGGCTGTAATAACCTTAACAGTATTTGCTTCAATGACTTCATTTTTTATACTTCTAACAGCTGAATATATAGTCTTTTATATCTTCAGTAATTCCATGCCACCAAAATTTGCAATTGACTGCTTGCACAGTCTTTTGATAGCCAAGACGTCCAGTTGATTAGCTGTCGTGAAGCTCTTCTAAAATCTTCTGTTTGACCATTTTGGTACTAGGAATATACACTACCCAATCAAACTGTTTGTCACCTTCTTGTTTGGTGTACATTACATTGCCTTCAAACTTGAATTGTCTTTTGAACTTGGCCACAATTGTCTTGTCTCCGCTGGGTTTTAGCAGAGTTTTCAACTCTTTACACAGATTATCTCTTGACCAACCATGGAGAATTTGGTTCTCCAAGCCATTAGCTCCTTGTAGATGCATCGCGCCACTGCATTGCTGCTTGGCACCCAGTCGTCTAGTTGGTTTCTTAAAAGCTTCTTCGTCTCTTCTACTTATTGCATCTACAACCAAAATTTTCCATCCTGGAATATGCTCGACTTTGGAGTCGTATTGCTACAACTGTTCTATCCAATTAAAAGTTCTTCTTGTGAATTTTTTTTGAGAAAATATGTCTCTACTATTTAGTGCATTTGCAACCAAAATTTTCCATCCTGGAATATGCTCAACTTCAAAGTCGTATTGTTGCAGCTATTCCATCCACTTAAAAACTCGTCCTATGAATTTTTCTTGAGAAAACATGTATCTCAATGAGTGATGGCTTGTTTTCAGCCTGAAGTGACGGCCCAAAAAATAATGTTGCCATGCAATACGTGTGTGCAATACAACGAGTAATTCACATTTGTATGTTGAATATTGCCTTTTGGTACTATTCATCTTTCTGCCTTCATATGATACTGGCTGCAAGCCATAACCATCATCTTGTTGCAATATGCCTTCTAGAGCAAATATTGACAGTGGTGTGTCCTGATGACCCCATGCACCTGCCGAAGGCTCATATGGCCAAAATTGTGGAGAACTGAGCCTGGCGTACTGACGCTCCCAGTTAGCTGAATGTTGTGCAATTGACTACTCTCTGAGATAGAAAAACTGTGTTGAAGACTGGTTAGACCTCTATCAATGATCTGGTAGTTGTGCATTGTCTCTTTCTTCATTCTAAGTACCACCTCCAACTGATCACCACTATGTAGCACCATGGAATTACTATGCCAGTCCACCAAGGGGTTCATCTGATCCAGCCAATCACGACCCAAGATGATATCCAACCCCTCCATCATGGGTACTACTATTAGAGAAATGTTGCTTTGTATGGTCCTGATGCATAGCAGCACATCTGGAGCAATACCTGTAGAGAATACTATCTCTCCATTCACCAACTCCAATAACAAATATGCTCCAATAAATTTGAGTGGTGAGTGGAGTCGTAGCTGATCGTTAACAAAAGAACGACTCACTCTGCTGTCCACCAATGCGGCTACACGCGTGCTATTAACCATTGCTTTAACCATGAGAAGCAAGTGGTCCTGCTGTAGCACACAATGGTGTCAAGAGGGGAAAAGAAATCCCAGACCAGACTCTAAGTCCATCAAGTACTGCACCCATCTCTTGCAATACACCGGCTGGCGACCGGCGGGTCACTTTGATCCCTGATGACTCATCCCCTACGAGATAGTTTTGTTACAATGCCAACTACTCCCGTACTATGGATTGCCTGACATTCCCAAGGATGGGATAGTTTAGAGATGCCGTTGCCAATCCAGGCACTATCCTGGTAAAGTATTGGAGAATTGATAATAATGAGTACTGTAAAGGCGGTGCGCATTACACCTGTACACCAGCCTTCGAGTGTGTGGTGCTCACAGCAGATGCTAGTGCAGTCTCAATCTTCTGAATTAACTCACTGGGAGGCCTCTCCACAGATGCAATGGACTTTGAAGGTGTAACCTCCCCAACTGCACAAGCTTGTGAGTCTTGAATGGGTGTAGTGCAGTGTCTTCATTGGTACTGACGTCTCTCCATCCTGCACCTCCAATTTCCTCTTCGTCGTTGGCGCCTGCTCTCACTGACACTGACCATAACAAGCGGGTGACAACTTCTCTGACCAAGTTGTCACTGAAACCACCGATGCATCCTAGCCTGGCTAGAGTGGGGGCCAGCTAGTTTCCCTGCCATTGACGCTAAGAATCATCGGTGTTTGACCCGGTTGCCTGCTACGCAGCCTCCCGATCCAACTGATTGGCCATCTCCTTCAAATCATTATTGGTGGCTAACATCGCCACCTTGGACCTCCTCTGGTTACCCCTGCCATATCCACGATGGCTAGACCCATCATTCCTCTTGGCGTTCTGATGGAAAGTCATGCCAAAAGTCTGTGGGGGAGAGGATTGGCGACCAGATTGCGCGGTACCACCTGATCTCTGGGCTAAAGTCGAATGTGGATTTCACCAATATTTCTTGCTATGATCTTGCTATTGACTATGACTAGATGATCCATATAACTATCCCCGCTTCTGTCCACCAAATGTTTAGCCTCTGCCCTTCTGTTGCTTCTACTACTGATGATCTGCCTTGCCTGATCCACCTGTTTTCTGCCGTGAGTCTCTCCTCGATGATCGGCAGAACTCCAAGGCATCCTTCAGATGGCACACAAGGGCTTCAACCTCTAACAAAGTCTTGGGTTGCATCTTGGCAGCCTCCAGCTTGAAGGGCTGCCTCAATCCCAAGACCCACTGCTGTAAAGCAGTCTTGGTGTCATAGTTAGGGACCCTGGCCATTAGCATCTTCATACGAGCCATGTAGGTGCTCGCATTTTCCTCAGTATTCTACTCGATGTTCAACAACTTAAATCGAGCCCTGTTTTCTCTGATTGGCGACTCGAACTATGCCCGCAACAATATCTTCAACTCAGATAATGTGTCTGGGTGATGTCCACCACGAGAGAGGCACTCTGAGTCCCACCATGCCTGTGCATTCCCTTAAACAAGTAGAATGATGTAGGCCACAACTTGCTCCTCACGATGCTGCACCAAAGCGAAATAATCATCCACTAGGCACAAACAATCTGTGATGTCCTGGCCTCTGACTCCAGTAAAGACATGTGGCTTTTATGGTTTAATGTTAACATTGAACATAGCCCCCTCTGGCCTGCCATATGGCATCAATGGTTGAGAAAATGACCATGCTCCTAGCTGTGCTGACATGGGTGCTGGTGCTGGCATAGCAGATGCACTATTTGGCATGGGTGGTGTTGTAGGTATAACTGGTGCCCTCTCTAGCATAGACACTATAGGCATAGACTGAGTAAGCTGAGGCAAATCTAGGATGGATCCAAACTTCAATGGAATTCAGACAGGCGGCACTGCTGCAGAAGTGCTAGCCTGCTATCTTGATGATCGCCACTGCTGGATCTGCTCATAGCGGGCAGCCAATTCATTGGCTTGGTGTAGTAACTCGTCAGCTCTAGCTATCAATTCTGCAGTGCTCTGCAACTGTGCCTGATGAGTTGCTGACTGCTGCTTTGAGACCTGTGACAATTTCCAGCTCGACTCATTGAGCTTCTAACAAAAGTTGCGTGTAGCAGCATGAGATGCATCCAATTCCTCATGCAATGACTGGATCGACTTCATTGCACCTCCTGCAACCTCCATCTATCTCTTCAAAGCTCCTCTATCTAAGTCACCCTGTGCTGGAATTGTCGCTGGTCATCCTCACGTGCCTGATGCAACCGCTCAATATGCCTCATAGCCTCTGAGTTACGTGCCTCTGAATGCTGCGCCACCCTCAAAGTCTCCTGCTGATCCAACTGCAACTTCTCCATCCTAGCATGAACCTATCCCATTGCCTATGTTGCATCCTGCCTCGTTTGCTGGAGAGCAAATGCACTAGTCCGTGAAGCATGATGCGCCTGCTGCTTAGCAGCAATGCTCTGCTAAGCTACCTGATGTGCCTACTACCCGGCCAAGGCACTCTGTTGTGCACCATGCTCTACCTGCTATCCTGCAACCGCACTCTGATGCATTGCTTGCATGGCATGATGTCCCACTACTGAGTTGTGCTATTGAACGGCAGTCATGGCTGCCTGGGCTATACCCTCTGTCAACGCGGTCCCCCCTTGGCCGCATCCAAATACCCTGACCCGCATGCTAGGGCCTCTTCAGTGGAAGCGTGGTCGTCCTCAGCCGGACGGCGTGTCTCGAGATCTCTGTGGCCCGTGGATGATGGCCGCTCTGTGCGGTCCCATCCAAGGCGCCCGGCTACTGCGCTCGAGGAGGAAAGGAGGCTTGAGAACAATCGATCGCTACAATGGGTGCCGCCGCCAGGCGCTCTTACATGTGGCGGCCATTTTTATTAAAATCATCATATTCATTAAATATCTCCATTTTGGCCAAACCCGTTTTCCGGCTAAAGGCCTTGCTATGCTCGGCCCTTACACCCAAGTTGTTCCGGCCTGCTCTGCTTCACTCCGCATATGGCCTCCACAACTTTGGCGACGGGCCGAGCTTCACCCTGCAAGGCAAGAAGCCAACGAGTTGTTACCACAGTACCACAGCCTCTGTTGTTGCCAATACTCCAAAAATCCCTATGAGCTCCATGGGTCCCTCTACGTGCAACGCTTGTGTGCAATCTCTGAATGAAAGTGCCTTCTACTGTGTCACAAGCACTACAAACATTGGAACCAATGCAAGATCCTGAGCCCCTGTCGTAGGACAGGCATAGACCAATGGACACGGTTCTCTCCCAATACAACCAATATACTAGGAACTCACGAGTTCCTAGGGTGGCGTATGTGCAACTCCTTGCTTGGAGCGGGGGAGAACTAGGGACAGCTCCTAGCGCCTATAAGCTGGGAAGTGCGACAGTCCCGTGGTCTCACCCACTGTCACTGGAGGGGTGCCGGTGGCCACTGCCACTGGCCCCCCTCCAGTGACAGCAGGTGAAGGCTGGCCCCTTTCTATGACTTTCCTAACTCCTAGGTACTGGTGGTTTCAACCCGAGCTTGACAGCCACGGCTCCTAGCAGGTACCTTAGGCATTCAAACCTACCACTGACCTTAGCTCAGTGGGATCGTGCGCCGGGGGTACACAATCTGATACGTAAAGTCTGTGGGTGTGGGGTCCTGCCCTCTTTGAGCCGCGGACCCGCCTTGCCGGGCACCTAGGTCCTTACGGGGACCTAGGCAGGACCACCCCTCCTACTCCTGTATCTTAATACCTAGAATGGTTACCATGGGTTGAGGATAGGTATCTTGGGCAGGGCGTCCCCCACACCAAGGACCCTTAGTAGGGCGTCCCCCACGTTAGGCCGGTGCGCGTAACATTCGTCCCCCTCAGGGAGAGGGGCGTCCTCATCCCAATGCGTGGATACGGGAGCAGAAACATTATGTATGGATACGGCAACTGGCTGTGCAATTTGCCACATGCCCAGTTTGCACGATAATCATATATACATTATACAAACTGTGGTGAAGAGAAAGAGTGGTTGTTTTACATGATCTGCCGGCCTTTGACAACCCTCATTAAAACTCTTTGTTCAGAACTTCGGCTGCAAGGTTCTGACCTTCCGGCCTATGTCCGTTCCAGGAAAAGATGTGGAGCATGCAG
Organism: Ostreobium quekettii; assembly: GCA_905146915.1. Classification (NCBI taxonomy): domain Eukaryota; kingdom Viridiplantae; phylum Chlorophyta; class Ulvophyceae; order Bryopsidales; family Ostreobiaceae; genus Ostreobium; species Ostreobium quekettii. Next base: position 78,264 of record CAJHUC010000851.1, on the reverse strand, counting down.
GTCACCCTGCACGTCCCCTACCCCGATACGTACGGCCACCCGCTGCCCAACCATGACCACCCCGCGAATATGGACCTCGTCCTCGCCCACGAGCATGGATGGGTTCTTGCGGAGGTTGGATCAATGGCTGCTCCGTGGCCAGACGTTCCCCGTTCAAGATAGCTGCGGGCATTGCGTTCATATATCCAAACAGCGTACGAGTACGGGGCCCGGTATACCCAGTCTGCTTCTGGGCCCACTTCAGCAGGACCTGTCAAAGGCATATCCACACATGAGCTTATTTCAACATGTACATTTCGTACTGTGATCAGTTGACATATGCACCACAGGAGTTCTTCCATTTTCAAACGCTTGAACCAGTTCCCGTGCATTTGCAACTGTTTTTGCTGATTCCCAGCTATTGTGCTCATGCCCGTATCCCAACCATTTGACAAGGTACTCTACCGAGTTCTGGCGCTTTACGCGCTTTTTAATTCTTTTATCCAAGATACGTTCAACTTCATATTCCAGTTCCCCTTCGATTTTGATAGGGACTGGAGGTGGCTGTACTCTGCCACTGGCCTTATACGGCTTAATCTTTGATACATGAAATACTGGATGTATCTTATGCATGCTTTCCGGAAGTTTCAGTCGATATGCGAAAGGACCTATCCGGTCGAGGATGGTGAAGGGCCCAATCCACCTCGGTAATAGTTTTTGAGTTCCAGGGTGTTTGAGGGTGATATGTTGTGTCGAAAGGAGGATGTCATCTCCTTTATTAAATGACACATCCCTCCGATGGTGGTCCGCATGCTTTGACTGCCTATCTCGTGCTTTTTCCAAGCACGCCCTGGCCTCTTTCAGTGCTGATTGGACACGGTGATCAAATCGTGTCATAGCTGGTAGTCCCTCCATGAGGGGTGTACCAGTATGCCTTAAGTAACGCTGCTGTGCCCTATCAATGGCCACTGCTAAACCGCGGGCATTCGGATTGTCATAGCCCTTCAAAGGCTTCCGAATTTGCACTCCAAGAGCTAAGGGACTCTTTGGATGCCGACCGTATCTCAAATAGAACGGGGTCTCTTGGATGGAACTGTTTTTCGAGTTGTGCATTGCAAACTCGGCCATGGCTAACAGTTCATCCCATGCGTCATGGTCAGAATGCGTATAGCTGCATAAGTAATCCTCCAGAATCCGATTCATGACTTCGGTCTGGCCATCCGTCTGTGGATGGTACGCAGTGCTCATGTTGAGCTGAATCTTCCACCTCTCGGCCAGGTACCGGTAAAACCTGGAAGTGAACCGAACGTCTCTGTTGGACACTATTTGAGAGAGGAGACCGTGGTGCCTTACCACATTTTGCACCAATAGGTCAGCTGCTCCTTCTGCGGAGAGCTCAGTGGTCGTGGCTGCAAAGCGGACCATTTTGGTCAGTCTATCGGCAAACACGATGATAGCATCATGACCTCCCTTAGTTTTTGGCACTTGTGTAATGAAGTCCATGGACAATTCAGTCCATGGCTCCTCAGGAATGCCCAGAGGCTGTAATAAGCCTAGGGTCTTTTGACGAGAGTACTTAGCCTGTTGACAAACCAGGCAAGTATCAACATATAGTTGTATTTCTCGTTGCATTCCTGGCCACCAGTAGCCTCTTGTCCAGGGTCTTGGCTTGACCAAAGTTCCTCTTGGATGGTTGAGCCAATTCCTGGCCACCAGTAGTGCCTCTAGACTAAGTCCAGGGTCTTGGCTTGACCAAAGTATCCTACACTTGGATGGTCGTGAGCCAACTGGTAGATCTCAGTCCGCAGACTGACTGGTATATATACCTGTTTGCCTCGCAGCCATAACCCATATGTACAACGCATCTCTTGCTGCTATTTTACAGACGCAAGCTGGGGATCTTGGCCATAGGCCCGACGGATTCTGGAGGCCAGATCTTCTGCCTCTACCGTCTTTTTTTTATTTCCCCGCTTGTGTATTACTCTTAAGCCACAGACAATCAGTTGACTCTTCCTCCTGGCTTCTCGTTCATTGGAAGACGGAGGGATGCGAGAGAGTGGATCAGCCACATTCTTTCACCTTGGGTGATATTCCCAGTCAAAGTCAAACTGTTGTAAGATTTCAGACCACCTGGCCTGTCTTCGGCTCAGTTGTGGTTGTGACGTAAGGTAAGTTAACAGACAATGGTCTGTTACCAGTTTGAAGCATGTTCCTTCAAGGTAACACCTCCATAATTGGACAGCGTGAATAAAAGCCAACGCTTCTTGGTCCGTCACACTATAGTTCAACTCTGCCGGGAGGAACTTTCTGCTGGCATAGCAGATTGGATGATTATCTTGCATCAGAACTGCTCCCACTGCAGTCTGAGAGGCATCTGCTATGACCTGAAAAGGCCTCTTAGGGTCTGGCATCTTGAGCAATGGAGCTATGGTTAAACACTCCTTTATATGCTCAAACGTCTCTTGACATTTCGCTGTCCACTCCCACTTGCCATTCTGTTTGGTCAAGTCTGTTAAGGGAGTAGCCATTTTCGAATAGCCCCGTATGAACTTTCGAAAATAGTTTGCCAACCCGAGGAACTGCTGTACATGCTTTACGCATTGTGGTACAGGCCAGTTCTTAACCTTTTCGATCCCTTCGGGATCTGGGCGTATTCCCTCTTGAGACACCACATGTCCCAGGTAGGAGATCTCCTCCTTGTTGAATTGACATTTGTGCATGCGACAATACAACTTCTGTTGTCTTAACACTTCCAACACCTGTCGAAGGTGTTTAAGGTGTTCTTCAGCAGTTTGGCTAAACACTAAAATGTTGTCCAAGTAAACCAAAACGTGTTTGCCAATTTGATCACCAAATATATGGTGAATCGTCTGCTGGAATATCGCTGGGGCATTCGCGAGTCCAAAAGGAAGTACCTTGAACTCGTAAAGGCCCAACGGCGCTACAAAAGCCGTTTTGGCACAATCAACCTTGTCAATCCGAAGTTGGTAATACCCTTGCTGCAAGTCGATAGCTGAAAAGATCTTGGCCCCTTGCAGTTGATCCAAAAGGGTATCTATTCAAGGGATTGGCCACTTATTCTTAATCGTGGCTTTGTTCAGTGCTCGATAGTCAATGCACATATGGAGACTGCCATCTGGCTTTGGTACAAAGAGGACTAGGGCCCCAAATGGGCTGCTGCTCTCCGTGATCAGACCTTTTCTCAGCAGGTAATCTACCTGTGATCTGATCTCGTCTATTTCCTTTGGACTGTACCGGAAAGCTGGTCGCTTTACCGGTTTCGTTCCCTCTTCTAGGGGAATAGTTAAAGCCACCCCCCGGTCTGGGGGAAGGCCCTCAGGGAGTTCGTCAGGAAAAAGGTCCTTGCACTCCTCCAATAGGGATGTAATATGTGTGGGATTCACCGCGTGGGATGTGGTCTTTCGACCTGTGGTGGCCGAAGGGCCTGGTGCGTCCCCCTCAGGGAGATCGCCGACCCGGCAAACCAAAACCAAATGGAGAGGAGAACCCCGCTGGTAGGCATGGCGGGCATATCCCAATGAACGCAAATGACCCAACCGGCGAGCAGGAGAAGGGAGAGCCGGAGGGGTTTGTGGAAAACTACGAAGAGTGATTTCACGTCTATAGGAAACCACACGGATGTGGCCCTGACGATAATCAATGACACCGGCGTGCTCATAGAGCCAATTGTCGCCGAGAATGATATCATAATCGTTAAAGAGGTCAATGACCAGACAGCAAACGGTGTCCTTGTAACCCTGAATGGTTAAGGGGACATCCACGACTCCCAAAGAAGGAAGGGAGGATCCGTTCGCTAGGAGGACTTCAGCCTCGGTCAGAGAAGGGTCCATATGTGGGGGTGTGGAAAACTCCGTAGGATCCACAATACGACGAGTAGTGCATGCCAGTCGCTGGAGGCGATTTAAGCAACGCAACTATTGATTAGATGTGGATGTCGGATGTTTAGGCGTTAAGCCTAAGCGACAACAACATGTCGGGTTGATATAGGCAGTGCCAGTCGCCCCCGTATCAAAGAGGATGGACGCTGGTTGATGCCCAACCTGACCAGTAAAAGTCAAACGTGGATGGCCCTGAGAGACCTTCCGGATGCGTATCCTGCTGCCCTCTTAGGGGGTTGATAATATACATTGACTGGCCAAGGTATACCAGGCATTTCCTGGCGGCCAGTACGATCCAAGTTCGGTTGTGTGAATAACCGGGTACCCTTTGGGTAATGGACAAGGGTGCACAGCCGGCGTAGCCTAGGGTCATCAGTAAAAGTCCGCCATGGGGTAGAAGAATGCATGCTCCTACATGCTTGGGAGCCTTTGCTCGTTCAGCAAAGTAGTGAGCCAGAAATAGCTCAACATTCTTGAAAGGTGGATTAATCCACACAAATTTGTGAGATAATGGTTTCTTCACGAAACTGGTATCTCGTGAACAATATCACGCACAAAGTGCATTATCCCCATTGGGGTTAGCACATGCATCCATTGTAAGCTGATGGGCAACCAAGGATTGAATGTGGTTGAAGTGCACAGGTTTCAACATGCGATCAGAGTGATCCATATCACTGTGCAGACCCTTCCGGGTTTTTCCAGACTGAGCATGTGTGTGATGAGTTTTCACCACATCATTGGCAGCAACTTGCAAAGTGCTCAGTTTAGAAACTGGAACCACTGGTGCCACATTATGTCTCACATTCAATGGTGCTGGCATCAGTTTTGCACTATTCATATTATGTTTTCGTGCTGCCAAACAAAGTGCACGTGAAACTGTATGTGACGATCTTGCAGAATGGCCAGGATGTACCGGCATCACGGGCAGCTTCCCTTGGCCTGGACAGTCGCCCGTGGAGAGGTGGTCGGCGGTGTACGGTTTGAAACATCTAAGGCACCGGCCGGCTCTTTTGAGGACCTCCACCGTAGTGTTGCGTAACTGCGACCTGTCGGTGACCATCTTGCCTTCTATGGGGTCGCGTATGTCGGCCAGCGGCTCGTAAACATGCTCCCCTGGGGCCTGCGATTCATTAGCACGAGAATGTTTATAAACCACTCCCCCGCGACCTTTCAGCCTGTTATTCAAAACGGGCTTTCCCCGATTGTCCACTTTCAATGCGTGGTGTTTTTGAATAATCAGATTAGGGGGAAGTCAATTACCAGTGCCCGACTTGCCATTTCGGCCTTCATTTTGACGAGCTCCATATGCCTTATATTCTTGGTGATATGTGGGACCAACTTTATACAAATGAGCCCGCAGGCTGGCGTATGTGGTCCATTGCTCATCGTCTTTGTTCAGTAAACATTTTCTTTTTATATATGGATGAAGTCCATTATATAATGCATGCAACTTGAAAAAGTCATCAAGTTCATTTTCACACTTGAGAAACATTTGTTCCAAGAGCTGCATGTATTTGATTGTATCGGGACCCGAAGTCCCTGCCTTTGTAAAGGCTGTTATTTCAGACCTTATGTCAAAGTCTGAACATTTGTGATCATAAAGTGTTTCCATGCCATATTTAAACTGTTCCCATGACAGTTGGAATTCTGGCTGCGAGAGCACTTCCGCATCAATTGTAACCCCCCATAGGTGTCCCAATTGAGCAAGTAGGCCGTGTTTCACTGACTCCTCAAGAGTATTCAGTGCAATCCAACCCCATTGAGATCGGGGTGCCATAGTGGTTTTGAAATACATAACAATTTCTTGTAACCACTTGGTCAAGGCCTGCTTGTCCTCATTCCACTTTGGGGGTTTCACGCCTTGTGTATTCATCTTAGGCATGCTCACCTGAGGTTCCCTTTTGGGTTGTAAATACACAGGGGCGAAGGGCACTCCTTGTGCCACCGTCAAGTACCCCTGGCCCATGTATCCGGGGCCCATGGGGTCATAATCGGCTGGCGGCGGCGGCGGCCCTTCAATGGCCCTTGGCAGCTCCTCAACCACTGCGGCATACTGTTCCTGATGCTGGGGCTCAGGTGCCTGCATGTAGCTTGGGGGGTGCCCATACACTCCTTCGAACTCCTCTGACTCCACTGGATAGGAGGGCTCTTCATAGGATTGTGCTGGGACCACCTGCTGCCTTGGGGCGATGACCGCCTACTGCACCCTTCCGGGCTGATATACCCTTTCGGGTTGATGTACCCTTCTGGGTTGCTAATACTGAGGAGCTTGATAGGCCGCCGGATCTTGGGCAAAGGGAGACATCACCTGTAGCCTCTGAATTTTCTGCTGCATAGACGGCAGTGGAGGCTGCATTCCCCTTGGTCCAGACTAGCCCATCGTAAAGGGCATCGCCGGTTGTCTTGGCGCCATTCCTGGCTGAGCCACTGGACGAACCGGTGTTGAGGGGCCAGCCTGCATCCTAGGCCCCATCTGTACCCTTACGGGCTCCTCTTCTTGCAGCCGTCAGCTAGTGCTGTGCACGGCATGCCATTCTGTCGCCGCCTCCTGACTTCCGGGCACGTAGATACCCAGCGCAGCCTGTTGTGCATCGAATAACCTGCGTAGTTTAGCGGGAATGCGCTGCAGCGCAGCTACTGGGACCTCCGCCCTGTATGGCGCCCGACCTCCCCTCGGGTGGTAGTACCTTTTGTAGTACACACCACCGAATGGGTCATGAAACGCCCCCAACGTATCCCAGAACCCATGGGCATCCTGTATCATAGGGGCATGCACCACGGGAGTTGGTCTTTTGGGCATTTCATGGGGCACCTGAGGTCGGCCTGGCTCTTTTTCGAGCTGTTGTGATCGGCGCTGCTGGTATCCTGGACCAGGCTTCCCAGGCAAATACTTGATGCCACTGGGTTCCTATCCAGAACTGCTCTCACCCAGGGGGGTTCCTTTGGCCTGTCGGCCTGCACGTCGAGACTTCTGAAACTGCAGGAACTCGGCGTAATCCTCTTCCCCCATCACAGCCAGCAGTCGGGCAGTCTTATCAGCTTCTGCCCTTGCCTTTTCCAAGGCTGTCTTCTGTCTTTGCACAGCAGCATAAACCTCCTTCCTCTCCAAAGGAATAGGTTTTGCCGGCTCCCCTGCTGAACCGAGATACACAACTTTGTCATGTTAAGCGGAATCTCCAATTTCTGCACATGTACGCAAGTGCGTTTTCACAGCAAGGGGATTGGGAGACACTGCATCGGCAATGTTACCTGGAACTGCTCTCTGAGTTTCTTGAGGTTCCTCCCTTGCCTTTGCGGGCTGTGTCGGTGCCTTTTCAGGCTGTTCTCTTGCCTTTCCAGGCTTCTTCTTCTCCTTGGAAGATGTCGCCTGCTTGGGGACTCTTGTCTCCTCAACTGGAGGTGATGCCTTTCTAGGCTGTAGAGGAATGAATCGAGTAGAGTGGGTTACCCCACTGTCGCTTCCACTCGACTCATCAGCCCATCTGGCCGTCTGCCGCGGCTGGGCCCTCTCAAGCTCAGCAAAAGCTTTTGCTTGCTGGGCCGGATCCAACTCATCGGCCACCGGCTTAGCCTCAAGGCGTTGTGCCTTTTGGCTGCCTCCTGCAGCAAAAAACCGCCTGATCTCAGCCTTGTGCTGGCGTTTGTGAGCTCTCTTCCACTCATATTTTTGCGGATTTAACTGCCGATCCCGCTCACGTTGCAAAGCTTTCAGCTCTCTGCGTTGGCTGGCTTTTTGCGCCTTTTGCTCGTCTAATTTCCTCGCACGAGCGAACCGATCTTGGTTTCGCATATGCCGTCTCTCTTTTTCCATTCTATGCACTTGCGCTCGCGTCGACATATCTTCCGGCAACAGGGAAGCGCATGATGAGAACAACAATTCCGAGATCTCCTCCCACCGCTCGTGGGGGTCATTGGGATCCGGCCTTTCCGGACTTCCCTCGCTCAGATCCCAAGGTTCGGGAATATGTCTGAGCGCGAAGGCCATTTTTTCCGGCCAATTTGGGTCCTCTCTGGCAATTTGATATGCCATTCCAGGACCATACCACCTCTGGATTCTCACCAATCTCGCGGTGGTTAGCTTTTCTCCAAATCTTTTGGTGGCCATTTGCCAGCCTTCATCCAACTTGTCCACAAGATCACTGTGGAACTTAGTCCACATAGCTCGGCATGGCGGTTGCCGGCTATATGGCGTACCAGTGTCCGGAATGAATTCCAGCACCCTGGCACTTTCTCTCGGTCCCCACTCCGGTAATGCAGGTCTCCGGGGGCTCCACTCATGACTTTTCGGCCTTTTTGGACTAGGTCCACATACAGCGCGAGCGCTTTCTGTGAGCGACTCGTCACTGCTCTGCTCCGGTTCACTAGGTGTCCTTATGTGCACCTGTGACCTGACCCTTGGCTCATGTGTCTCGAACTTCCGGCCTCTGATCTCCGCCATTTGCCCAACGGGCTGGACCTTCCGGCCTTTTTTCTCACTCGTGTGAATTTTCGGCACCGTCTCACCTGGCGACGGGCTCTTCCGCTTGGGCCGCTGTTTGCCGACGATCTTCCAGTCGCCCTCCGCTTCTGGAATCATCAGCATATGCGGCTCAGATGGACCAGCGCCCTTTTCGGGCTGCTTCGCTTGCTGAGCGACCTTCTCTTCCGCCTCCTGAGCCTGCAGCTTTTGCTTTAGCAGGCGATCGCTCAACTGGGTGACATGTTGTTCCGTGGTGGTCTTGGCCTCTTCCGCTTGGCGGCTCAGCTTTTTCGCCTTCCTCATGGCGATCTCGTTCCTGCGGGCTTCTTTCTTCGCCTTGTCCGCCTCGATTCCAAGGGTGAGAATCTTCTCGGCAGTCTCTTTGTCCCTCTTCGCCCTCGCTTGTTGAGCCGCTGTGGCCGCCATTTTCTCTAGAAGCTCCATAATGCCTGGCGCCTATAGCAGGGCCGCCACTGTCTCTGGTTCTGGCGCCTCCTCTTCTAGAGCTTCTTCCGCCTCGGCCATCGGCTGGTCGTCTCCTTCCGGCTCATCTTGTCGCGATGATGGGCCGGCTATGTCCTTCCGGACTTCTTCCTGTCCCTGCCCATTCTGGGCTGTAACGTCCTCACTGACCGAACTGGTCGGTGTCCCCTTCCGGGGTGTCTCTTCCTCGCCCGACGATTCGGGCGTACCCTTCCGGGCTTCGGGATCCATCTCCTCAGCCTCCATAGAGGAGGCCGGGGAAGGGGCCCGGTGTTCCTGGTTTGCTCGTCCGCCCAGACGGAAGCGTGGTCACCCCCCCCAGGTGGCTCCAAAACCAAATGATACGTAAAGTCTGTGGGTGTGGGGTTCCTGCCCTCTTTGAGCTGCGGACCCGCCTCGCCGGGCATCTAGGTCCTTACGGGGACCTAGGCGGGAATACCCCTCCTACTCCCGTATCCTAGTACCTAGAATGGTTACCATGGGTTGAGGATAGGTATCTTAGGCAGGGCGTCCCCCACACCAAGGACCCTTAGTAGGGCGTCCCCCACATCAGGCCGGTGCGCGTAACACAATCCCTTAGTAGGGGCCCACTCGGATCCACACAGATCCCCCCCGCATGTCACAACCACTATGCAGGAATAGCAACCAACCCACTTTTCTTGCGTGTACAACAGCTTTGTAGTACTTTGGAGTAGTATTAAAAGCCTTAAGTACTGAGTTGCTTCCCTGCCTTGGTCACTAAATATTGAGGTAGGTTTAAAATACTGCTGGCTTGGGCAGGAATCCCTCCTGTAGCCTTGCAGTAGCCTCACTGGTCGCTGGCCTCGGTACTGGTGGCTTCTGGCTGCTCCAAAGTACTGCCGGTAGGCATCAGTACTACCACTCCCCCCCGGATTGTCACGTGATGGGGCGCCTTCCCCCTCGCATGCCCGGGATTGTCATGTGATGGGGTGCCTTCCTTCTGCGTGCCCGGGATTGTCATGTGCCTGGGCTACTGGCCTCTGATTGGCTACTGTCGACTCCCCGGCTCGCCTCGCCCACGGCTGGCCCCGTTGCTCCATCCCTCGGCGTGGGCCTGCATCCCTCCGGCTCCCCGTGGATCGAACTCGCTCGCGCTACCGTCCCACGGGCTGGCGCCTCCACGATTGACCGGCGATTCACCACAGAATCCCACGGTGACTGCTTCTCCCGATTCCGGATTTGCGGGGCCGGATCTCCGCCCGATCTTGCCCCTCTTGCGGCCACTCTTTTTGCTCCCGCGTCCTGCATCCACATTCCCCCTAGTCGCTGGCTCCGAGACCACCTGATGGGGCGGTTTGCTGCCGTTTTGGGCACTTCCCAATGGCGCCCGATCGCTGCCGATGGGCAGCCTCTCACACCTCGCGGTGTGGCGTCTCGAAGTTCTCCTTCCCCTCTCGCTCGCTATGGTGGGCCCTCATGATCTGATGGATCACCGGGTGTGGCACAGGATCCGAAGGTCTGGTGGAAAGGCTCCTTGCACTCAGTGGCAGCAAGTGCGGGTGCTGGGGTCAAAAGCAAGGTTACAAATGTCAGACAGGCGCAATTTTGCCACTCCCGTGTAGCGCAGCTGACTCACCCTACATTGGGTGGTCAGCACACCATGAACTCACAACCACCCAGAATACTCCACAAATAAACAACTAGGGCCACTAAATTAGCCCCAAGAAACATGGATGTAACTACCCCCAAGTAATTCCATAACAACGGCCCACTAGTGGCTACCATTGGTCATAGGCGCCATCAAGGCCGGCACCCCAGCTACACCCTGCGTAGACATGGTCGCACGTGGATGGCCGGGGGTGGTCATACGGGGGGATATGCGGGGTGATCCCTGCATGCCCTAGATATTTTCTGGACTTGTGCAGGCCAAGAGGTCTAGGCTGAGAGGTCATAGATTAGAACTTGCAAATTATAGACAGTAATGACATGCCAGCCGGTAAGCTGAAAGAAGAGTTTAAATGAGGGTTATCCGCGGGAACATTTCCATATAACAACCACTCTTTCTCTTCAGTATTTGTGTAATAACTACCATGTGGTTTGCTGGGCATGTGGCAAGATGCACAACCAGGTTCCATATATAGCAGGCTCATGAGCCAAGTATGCGTCTACTCCCATATCAACACACTGGGATGGGGATTGCCACATGATGGGGCGCCTCCCCCCTCGCATGCCCGGGATTGTCACGTGATTGGGTTGTTGGCCTCTGATTGCCTGTTGTCAGCTCCTTGGCTTACCTCACCCCGCGTCTGGCCTTGCTGCTCCATCCCTTTGTGTGGGCCTGCGTTCCTCCAGCTCCACGTCGATCGAACCCGCTCACGCTACCATCCCACAGGCCGGCACCTCCACAATTGACAGGCGATTCACCGCGGGATCCCACAGTGACCGCCTCTCCCGAATCCGGATCGGTGGTGCTGGATCTTTGCCCAATCTCACCCCTCTCGTGGCCACTCTCCTTGCTCCCGCGTTATGCGTCCGCGTTCCCCCCGGTCACCAGCTCCGTAACCACCTGATGGGGTGGTTCAATACCAATTTGGGTGACGGCGCCCGATCGTTGCCGATGGGCAGCCTCTCACACCTTGCAGTGTGCATTTTGGGGCGCTCGCTTCCCCTTTTGCTCATTGTGGTGGGCCCTCGTGATCCGATGGATCACCGTGGTGTGGAAAAGGACCCGAAGGTCTGGCGGAAATGGCTCCTCGCGCTCGGTGGCAGCAAGCGTAGGTGTTGGGGTCGAATGCAAGGTTACAGCTTGTTAAACAGGCACTATTTTACCACTCCCATGCAATGCAACTAACTCACCCTACATTGGGTGGTCAGCACACTAGGCAATGCAATGTATAATGATAGAATGTAATGTAAATATATGTAGAATCCCCCAGGATAACGGCGTCCAAATGAGGCAAATGGCGGAGCTTCGGTCAATGTATTACAACGGTGGTGGGCCCCCTGGTCCAGACAAGGTCGAGTGCACTGGCGAACTGAGACAAATGGCCTATGGGGTGCCCACTTTTATAGGTGGCGCGCTCCCCCTCTCGTCATGACACCCTCGGCCTTCTGTAATGTCCAATACACTTTTGTAATGCCAACCTCGGCCTCCTGTAATGCCACCTCGGCCCTTAGAGAGCCACTCACATGGTCCCTTGGCCCCTTGGCGTACCTGTAGTAATGCCAGGCGGCTTCCCCAAGCTATGCCACGTCCCTCCAAGGTACCATGGCTATAGGGGCGCTTGTACCTATGATCTGATGTAATCCGGGTACATGACAGGTGCCCGTACTGCCGGATCAACCCCATAATCCCTTGGAGTATACTCCACCACTTCCTGGCGGCTCCTATCCGCCCATGACCGCGTACCACATCATAATAGACTATAATGTTCATAATCACATCGGTTCCATCAAGGAATAATGCCCCAAATGGCCAGAAATGGGCAAAATGACCTAAATTACTTTAATTACCTCATTATACCGAAAATTGGCCCATTTAACAAGATGAATGTGGCGATCATGATTAACACATTTCGAGACTCAGATGAACGCATCTAACTCATCTAAGTCATCTAACTACCTGTCAATGTACAGTACGGTGTCCAATCACTACAATATAATAACATATCTCCACCAATCCCTAAAAACTCACAACCACCCAGAATACTCCTTAAATGAGCGGCCAGAACCATTGAATTAGCCCCAAGAAACGTGGCTGTAACTACCCCCATGTAATTCCACAATAATTATAGCTAACCATCCGCAACCACAATGCCTTTCAAAATACGCCTCCAGCTGTACCGCACTAGCCAGTACCCGGGGATACCGGCGACCCCCTACAGTAACCGGCCCAAGAGGGCTACGGTTACTATAGTGTAGGGGTTAGGGTTGCCACACCGGCACTAGGGCGGTGGCCACCGGTACCTGGGGTACCCCCAGGTACCGGCGCTCGGGTGTGGCCCCAAGTACGTAGTACTTGGGGTCCGGTGCTGGGTCCCAGCTTAATGGCCTTCGAGCGCCCGTACTGGCAGGCTTCTCTCACCCCCTGTTGCGCGCTGCCGCGCAACATCTGGTTTCGGAACCGGGTTCCCGCGAACCCGGCGACCTTTTTCAGCCCCACCCCCCCCTCGCGGTGCGGCCCCTCCCCCTCGGTTGCTGGGCCGCGCCGCCTCCCGTCGATCGCCGGCGTCGCCGCATCCCGGCCATTTTTCGGCCCCCCCATCGCCATGTCCGAGGAGGCGACTTCCAGCCAGCCCATCGGCGGCGACGGGGACGATCGGCCGCTCCCGGCCGTTTCTGCAAGTCTGTCGGTGGGCGTGGTCGCCACGCCGCCGATCGCCACCCCCCTCCCGGCCCATTCGGCGGAGGGGGGCACGATTTTCGCATCAGCTGGAGGGGACCTGCCCCTCACCTCCTTCCATTACCGGGCGAGTACACCCCCGCCGGTGCGCCCGATCGCTGGGGCACCCGATGCTATGTCTCGCAGCCCGAACCGGCCCCCACACCCCGCTGTTTTGGGGCCCCCTACTCTGCCTGATGCCCGTGCCTTGGCGGGCCAGCTCCTCCCTTTCTTGGAGGAGCATCTCCGCCATCTCTTGGCGGGAATGGGCTCCTCCAGCCGGCCTCCCCCCTTGCCGCCTCTTGGCTCGATCGCGGCCACCACCACCCCAGCCTCGATCCCGCTATTTTCGGTGGCTGGTGTGGGCTCCATCTCTGAGCCAGAAATTGCATTTCCGGCCACCGTAATGGCCTCTGTGGGATCCGCCTCTCTGGGCCCCCCTATCTTGGGCTTGGCGGCATCTTCCGGCCATGGGGATGCGCTGACTTCCCCGCTTGGCTCCTGGCTGGTTCCTGCTTCGGGATCTCGGGGCGCGGCTTTGGCTGTGCCTCCCCTCGCTATTAGTCCGCAGGTGACTCCCCCTTCCCTCGGCTCGGCGTCCACCGACGAGCTCTCTCGTCAGGTGATCTTCCTTCAGGGCCAGCTGTCCGCCCTGGAGGCCCCCCCTCGCGGCTCCGTTCCTGGCGCCCCCGGCTCCCCTCCCCTGCCGCGGGGGGTCCCGTCCTTGCCCACATTCTCTGGCGATCCCAAGGGCGATCGGTGGGACCAATTTCTGGTCCACTTCGACGCCCACTGCCGCCTTTGCCACCGGGACCACGACGACGCCTACCGCATCAACCTCCTCCCGGTCCTCCTCAAGGGCGCGGCGGCGGCTCACTGGCGCCTCCAACTCCAGGCGAATCCCGCCCCTGCTACCTGGGAGGAGGCCCAAGTTGTGATGCGGTGCGGTCCCTTCGCGCGCCCTCCCACCCTGCTCGGGCTCACCCTCCAAATCCAGGAGTTGGCGGCCCGGCCCCCCCGCCACTGTCTTTGAGTTTCTCACGTGCATGGATACACTCTTTGGCGAGCGCGGCGCTGCGGGGGCTGCCGTCCCCGAGATCGATCGTATTTTCTGGATTTACAGTGGCCTTCCTGAACCGCTCCGCGCCCGGTTGCTGGCAGCCCCTACGGGTCAGGCATGGGGGGCCCAGTCGCACCAGCAGTTCCGGCAGCTGCTGTGGTCTTTCATTCATCATGACCCTTCTCTGGGCCGGATTGCCAGTCGCTCTGCCCCGGTTCGTTCTTTGTCTGCGAGTGATCGGTCAGGTGATCGCCTTCTGACGGGGCGCAAGCGCCCCTTCGATGGCGTGGGGGCTTCCCGTCCTCCCCTTCGCAGCCGCCGTGGTTCCGATTTCCCCCCCGGGGATTCAGCTGACGGTGTTCCACTGGCGGGCCGCCTCCCCCATGCCCTCTAGCTCGCCACCCGCGCCCGGGGGCCACATGGCGCTTGCGTTTGGTGCTGGGAGGAGTACACCCAGCCCCGCAGGCGGAGCGACCCACCTCATTGCACCTTCCAGCGGGACCACCGTCGTCGCCTTCCCCCTCCAGACTGGCTGGTGAGTCTTCCTGCCTTTCCTCACTGGTGCTCTCGGTTATCTGTCCCACTTGGGCTTGTGGCACCTCTGTTGAGCCCGGGGCTGCCTTCTGCTCCGCTCCCGCCTGCCGCCTCCTCGGGGCTCTTTGATCCCCCTCTCTTGCCTTGCTGTTCTGCGACGGATCCTCGGGGGGCACTTGCTTCTTTGTCGCTTCCCCCGCTGCCTCCCTTGTCCCCTCTTCCGTCCGGTTCCGTACCTCCATCCCCGTCTCTCAGGGGTCCGGTGTCGTCTCTCCCCCTCCTCGATCTTGTGTTGCGTTTGATTCCGCTCTCCTCCTCCGCGGCCATCTCCTCGGGCCCTGTTGGCTTCCCTGCCACCCCGGGGTCGGCTTCTGCTTTGGCCTCCCTCTCCCCCTTGGGGGCCGTATCCCCTTTGGGTAATTCGGGTTCGGCCTTCTCGCCTCCGCTCGCGACACTTGTGTCCCCTGTGGACCCTCCTCCTTGGGCCGGGCCGTCGGGATCCGATCCCCTGCGATTCCCTACTGCCTTGCGCGCTCTGCCTCTCCTTACGGCGCTCGTTCCCGGCGCGCCTCCCGCAGCCGCTGGCGTGGTTTTCGGTTCGATGCGGGCGATGGCGCCCGCCGAGGCGCCCAATGAGGCCGCGGGGCCTCCTCCGCCGGATTGCCGGCGGGCTTTCCGGGGCGCTCGTGTCTTCGGGTACGCAGCGTGGGCCCAGGCCGCAGGGATGGCCGGGCGCGGGGCGGCTGTGCGCGCAGTGGGTGCGCGGCGCCGTGCGGCTTGCGGGTGCAGCCGCTGGGAGGCGCGAGACAGGGGAAACAATGGTTACAGTATTGCGTCTGGCGGTCACCCTTTTGGGGTGGCCACCAGCGCGTGTCACGTGACAATGCAGTGCATCGTATCGTATCATGTCCAGCGATAGTATCTCATCCCCCAATACGGTCCAGGAGAGGGCCCTAAAGTACTGGATATTCAACTAGCCATATCTCCTCAACCACTAAGCCAATTGGGGTGGTTCAAAAACCTATGGACTCTTAACAGAGTCTACTTTCACCTGAGATAACATAATCACTGTACACTCCACTTCCCAGCTCCCATATAGAGAAACATTAACTACCCCCTGTAGTTTACACCACAGCCGCTGCTCGGCCTTGGCGCTTGATCCAATTTGATCTGCTCACCCACCGCCGTCCTCGATCAGGTTGTGCGGTCCGGCCCTCCTCCCCTCCCCCGCGCCCTGTGTCTGCCTCGGCTCCCTCGCCCGGATCCTCCCCGGCTCGCCGGGATTGGTGGAATCACGAAGATCGTGCCATCTTGCGCCCTGAATTCGTACGCATCGCTCAGCGGGTGGGCCGTGCCTTCACTCTTGACGCCTGCGCCGATCCCCTTGGCCATAACGCCATGGTCCCGAACTTCTGCTCCCCCACCCGGGATTTCCTTCGGGAGTCTCTGGCGGGCCACCATGTTTGGCTCAATCCCCCGTTCAGCCGCATGGATGAGTTCATTGACCACTACCTTGCCGAGAAAGCGCGCTCCCCGCAGGACACTAGTGCCTGTATCCTGGTGCCGGCTTGGCGCAAGGCCGCGCACCCTGGGTTGCGTGGCATGCAGTTGGTGGCTCAATACGAACAAGGGACGCCCTTGTTTACAGCCCCTTGTATGGATGGGTCACGCTCCCCGCTTCCGGGCATCCCGTGGGGGGTAAATGTCTTTTATGACCCCCCTCGCCCCGCCATCTGCTCTGCTCGCCAGACTGATGAGGGCCGCTTGGCCCTTTGCCTCCCGGGACGCATTGCCGGCGCTCCCGCTTAGTGCCTCTTGGACACCGGCGCCCAGGGTACCCATTACCTCTCGCAACAATTTTGCGAACAAAATGGGATTTCTTACTCCCCTCTCACTGGTATTGAGGTGCAGGTGGCTTCTGGCCACACTGCTCCCATCGTGGGGGAGACGGTGCTTTCCGTTCAGATCAAGGCCTATCAGGAACGATTGCGTTGTGTCATCCTTCCCATGACCCCCGGCATTGATCTGATTCTTGGCGATGGCTGGCTCCTCCGCCGTCACGCGACGATCGACTATGGCGCTCGGTCCATCATCTTGCGTGATGACATTCATGACCGCTTCATCACCCTTTAGATGGCCCCGCCTTCAGCGCTCCCTCGCGTCCCTTCCCCCACCTCTGTCCACTCGGACGCTGCCAACGCTCCGGCCGCTTCGGCCCCCCTGCCCCCCTTGCTGAATTACCTTCAGACCAAGCAGGCTCTGTGAAAACACTGTGCCACTTTTCTGGCGGTCTTGCGCCCTACCGATCCACTGGATCCGGAGCCCGACGCTCCCGACGCTACGAAGGAGGATCCAATCATTGCCCCTCCTGCCTCCTCTGACCAGGCTGATCCAGTGCGCATTCAGCGCATTTTGGATCGCTTCCCGGGGGTCTTTAAGGATGTCCTGCCGGGCCTTCCTCCTCGTCGTCCAGAGGACGTCACTATTCCCTTGGTGGAGGATGCCGCCCCCGTCAACCGGGCTATGTTTCGCTATTCGCGCCCCGAGCTTGAGGAGATGAAAGCCCAGCTCCAATACCTCGTCGAGCGCCAGCTCATTCGCCCCAGCACCAGCCCCTGGGGTTTTCCCGTCCTTTTTGTTCGCAAGGCGAACGGGACGCTCCGCATGTGTGTCGATTACTGGGCCCTGAACAAGTTGACGGTCTATAACCGGTACCCGATCTCTCGGATCGACGACATGTTGAACATGCTCGCGGGGGCCCGGGTCTTTTCCTCCCTGGACTTGATGCAGGGCTATTACCAGGTTCGTATTCAGGATACCGATTGTCCGAAGACGGCCTTCAAGACCCCCTTCGGCAGTTATGAATTTCGGGTCCTCCCGTTCGGCCTCACGAACGCCCCTGCGGTCTTTCAATCAATGATGAACCGCATCTTCGGCCCCTATTTGGGGCAGTTCGTCTTGGTTTTCCTGGACGATATTCTCATCTTCTCCCGCTCCGCTCAGGAGCATGAGGTCCATCTCACCCAAGTCTTGGAGAAGTTACGCGAGCACCAGCTCATTGCCCGCTTGGAGAAGTGTCGTTTCAACGCCGCCTCCATTCAATACCTGGGGCACATTGTCTCGGCTGATGGCATCCGGGTGAATCCCACCAAGGTCGCCGCCGTACATGACTGACCTCGCCCTCGGACCCCCCGCCAGGTCTGGCAATTCCTTGGGCTTGCCAATTATTTCCGCAAATTCCTTTGCGGTTTTTCCCACATGGTGGGTCCCTTGGTCGCGCTCACCCGGGAGAAGCACACTTTCCATTGGGGTGAGCCCGAGCAGACGGCTTTTGACTGGGTCAAGGAGGCACTTACCTCGGCCCCCCTTCTCCGCATGCCCGTCTTCTCTCAACCTTTCAAGGTTGTCGCGGACGCTTCGGGCTATGCGCTTGGCGCTGCCCTCCTCCAGGATGGGCAACCCATTGCGTTTGAATCCCGCAAGCTCGGGAAGGCAGAGGTTAATTACTCCGCCACCGAGCGCGAGCTCCTGGCGGTTGTCCACGCCCTTCGCGTGTGGCGTTGCTTTTTGGAGGGCGCCTCCTTTCGAGTCGTCACGGACCATTGCCCCTTGACGTACCTCAACTCCCAGGTTCACCTCAGTTCCCGCCAGGCGCGCTGGTCGGAATTCCTTCAGCAGTTCGACTTTGCCTGGGAATATCGCCCTGGCCGCATCAACTGCGCCGACCCCCTGAGTCGGCACCCCGCTCTTGATCCGACCACGACCATTCTGCTGAGCCCGCTTTGCCCACGGACGACACTCCGGCTCCCTCTCGTCCGGTTGCCTTCTATGCGGCGTTGTCTCGTCCCTCCCGCACCGGTCAGGGTCTTACCGGTCTCGCTCAGGACTTGGCGGATGCCTGCACGACATACGCTGATCTCCAACGTGACGCTGCTCGCTATCGGTTGGTCCGCCATGGCGGCCTTTGGTACCACGGCGATCAGGTCTTCGTACCTCCCTCTCTGCGTTTACGCATCATGGAGGCGGGTTACTGTCCCTCCTATGCCGGTCATTTCGGGGAGACGAAGACGGTCGACTTTATTCACCGTTATTGTTACTGGCCCCACAGCCGTCGAGACATCGCGGCGTTCGTGGCAGGGTGTCATACATGCCAGGTCTCCAAGCCTCGGGCCGGTCCCTCCACGGGGGAATTACAACCTCTCCCCATTCCGGATCACGAGTGGGCCAGTGTTTCCATGGACTTAATCGTTCAGCTCCCTCGGACCACTTCTTTCCCTCACTACGGCGCCATCGTCGTTTTCGTCGATCGATTGACCAAAATGGTCCACATCGAGCCCACCCACAGCGCGATTGACGCCGCTGGCCTGGCTGACATTTTTATGGAGCGTGTTCATCGTTACCATGGGCTTCCCGAGTCTATCATCTCGGATCACGGCCCCCAGTTCACTTCGGCCTTCTGGCAGGCCTTATTGGCTCGCCTTGGTGTGCAACCCCACCTCTCCTCGGCCTATCACCCCCAGACTGATGGCCAGACGGAGCGCATGAATCGCACTTTGGAAGACATGCTCCGGCGGTACATTGGGGCTGCCCATACCGACTGGGATCGCCTTCTCTCTTGCGCTGAGTTCGCCATCAACAATGCAAAACAAGAGAGTACGGGTTACTCCCCATTCTTTCTCAACTACGGGCGTCACCCTCAGACCCCTTTCTCTCAGTCGCTGCCCCTCAAACAGCGCACCTCACTGCCCCTTCGCAGCAATGGCCGCGGCCTCCAGCGTCGGCCCGCCAAGGCTTGGGCTCAAGCCAACTTGCCTCAAATTCCCGGGGTCCCTGCCTTCCTCCAAGATCGGGAATCCGCGTTGCGCCGCGCCAAGCAGTGTTTACAGAATGCCCAACAGCGCATGAAACACTGGGCCGATCTTCGACGGAAGGCAGCGTCGTTTCAAGTGGGGGATCTGGTGCTTCTGTCCACCCAGAACCTCCACTTGAAACATCCCGGTACCAAGAAGCTCTTGCCCAAGTGGCTGGGTCCATTCCGGATTTAGACGCGCATCAATCCCGTCGCTTTCCGGCTGGACCTGCCTGTCGCCCTGCACCGGTTGCACCCAGTCTTCCATGTTTCCTTGCTGCGCCGGTACATCCAGGGCCATTCGGTGTTGCCTCCTCCTCCTCCCCCGGTGTTTTTGGATGAGGAGCTTGAGTATGAGGTCGAGGCCCTCCTCCAGAAGACCATCGTCCGGCGTGGTCGCACCAGTCAGCCCTACTACTTGGTTAAATGGAAGGGTTATGATATGGGTCACAATTCCTGGGAACCTCTCCGCAACCTCACCCACTGTGAGGAAGCGTTGCAGCGCTTCGCACTCCAGGCTCAGCAGGACCCTTCGCTGATTCGTCCGCCCAAGGAGGCCTTTCAGCCGCCGCTTCGGCGCCCTCCGCCTTCTTCGCGCTAGCCCTTGGCTGGTCCCCATGCTCCTCTTGAGCCCCCCATTTTGTGTATTGTTTTGCAGCCCTCGTCTCCGGCTGGATGAGCCTGCTCCCCCCTTCCCCGCTGTTCACCAGGCGGGGGTACTCACGGGACGCTCGATGGATCACTCGCCTAATTTGGCTGGAGCAGCGGGATCCTTGATCCCCCCCCTGCCTTTGGGGAGTACCTGGGGGACCTTTCCCCCCTTTCTTTTTCTCTTGCCCTTCCCCTCCTGGCCATTCAGGGGTTGCGGCGCACATTGGGGACTATTGCGACCCCTATAGGGTGCCCGCATTGTCTCTTCTTGCTTGGTACGGGTTTAGAGGCCGGTGTTGCAGGGTTCTCCACGGATTCTCGGAGTGGGGATGTGCTGGACATGCCACCCCCTCCCTTGTTCCTCACTCCTTGTTACGCCTCTTGCCCATCTTGGGGGGGTGCAGTCTCGACTGTACTCCCCTATGTGTGTGTGCCTCTCTTGTCCCGGGCCTTCCCGGGAACCGCCTACACCTTCTTCTGGGTTCCCCGTGGTTGCCTCTATTCGGAGTCCCTCTATACCGTGAGCTCCCAGGCCACTACGCCCAGCCTTGTCCGACGCATCCTTATTACCCACCTCCTTTGGGTTCGGCACATCACTGGTGCAAAATGTCATTTCACCTTTGCGCACCACGCTGTTTCCTTCGCGGCTCCTTCCCGTGCTATCTCGGCTGTTCGTCGCCCCCGCACTCTCTTCGCCCCCCATCCCTTCGGCGGGCTCCTGGCGCCACCTCCCCCCCCGTTCACTGTACCTCCCGCTTCTCGCATCAGATTGCCCAGTCCCGTCTTCCTCGGACAACCAATGGAAATGCGGGTGGCGACTAAGTGATATTACCCATGGCGATATCGAGGACCGGCGACCGGTAACCCGACCCCAAGGGGCTTCTGATTTAGTGTAGGAATTGGGGTTTATACGGAACAGTACCGGCGCTGGTGTGGCCCAAGTGCGTGTGCCAGGGTCGATCTTGAGTCGGCTTAATGGCCTTCGAGCGCCCGTACTGGCAGGCTTCTCTCACCCCCTGTTGCGCGCTGCCGCGCAACACCAGCTGACCAAAATGTGGGCCATTGCAAATAATAGGCTACCATGCCACAATGCTCCTTTGACGGTGATGCCTTTTCACTGGCATCTATTGGCCACCTCTCACCGCTTTCATCAGCTTCCTTCAGGTGGGATCGGACAAAGAGGGGCCTAGTAAGAGGCCCGCTACGAAACCAGCTAATGTGCTGCCCCACAGTGGCATACCCCCTTGGGTGCATCGTGGGGTGGTGCATCATCACCTCCAAGCACAACCCTTTTTCATATCAGAAAGCGAGAGGGGTTGCCAATAGATCTTCTTGGGGAAACGGGGGGGACAAGCATTTGCCCAGATATCTTGGGAGACAACTTCGTAAAGGTAGGTACTCAGGTCTTGGCGCCATCTGCCGCCATTGCTCAAGATTTGTGGAGTGTTGACTATATTTGCATTAGGAAGATGTGATTGGGGTTTTTATTGCGCAAGGTACTCTGAGTAGTAGCCAAATGTGTTTCTGGCAGCTTCTTTCTTTTGCCATTTGGACCTTCTGTTCTATAGCCTGCATTTAACAGGGTCCGTTTGAGTGTGGTGTCTCAAAGTCAGCCAAAACTTGTGTTGAAAATTAGGCGCCTTGGTGGGCTTTCTTCTTCCCTAGACTAGTCTCCATCGCACCATCCAGCCAACCAAATTACCCACCTCCTCTGCCACCATGTTGCAGGCCCCACCCAGCCCATGACCAACATCGAGCAGAACTTGGCATCGTGGATCCCGCTCTATCCGTTTGCCTGAATGGCACCCTGCCCGCGCACGGGACACTGCTCTATCCGTTTGCCTGAATGGCACTGTGGGGAGTGGGGTTGTATGTATGATAGGGGAGCCAGTTAAGGGGAATTGGCTGTAGTGAATGAACGGGGACGGCTTTGGGATTGGATCATAGTTGGGCATGGCAGCGGGAATAGGAGCTGAGGAAGTGTGGGAGTGAGGGAGAGTGGGAGTGGGTAGTGTACGCGGGTAGCTGCTGGGCTAGTTGGCAATGGATCATAGTTGGTCTGCGCGGCGGGAATAGAAACTTGGCATAAGAAATGGACACAAACTTAGCCAACTCGTGAAAGTGGCCAGAGTGGTTATTCTGGAGACAACAACTCATGAACTGTCGCACCATCGCACTATAAATACCACTCGCTTCGTTTGTAATGATGGGTTCGGATCGTGAGTGACAGACCTGTCTTCCCCGCGCGTGGCCGTCGTGAATGCCTCCCGTACCCACGGGGGCGCCGCAGCCCAAAGGCTCATTGCGCAATTGAGCCGCCCAAAGGCCGACAGCACCCCGCCCGCGCACGGGATAAGAGCGCCCGCTCTTGATGGTACGTGACCCTCATGCCCAGTGTGGTGCCCGCATGTCGTCGTGGAGAGCGGCACGATGCGTGCGGCAGGGGCCGACATTGCACGATGATGCTGGTGTCGCCGTGCATTGGCGTCGCGAGTGATCGGCGCGAAGCCTCTGCACGAGTGGCGACCTCGCCGCAGACCGACCATATCACCGCGATCGTTACGGTTCGCATGGCCACGTGGCGCGGGGTGGCCAGCAGATTCAGCAACACTGTCGTGCCGCCCCGCCCAGATCTCCCCACGGAATTCCAACACAGAAAAGGCGAGGCAGCACAACCTGGGCTCGAACGCTCGAGGCTTCACTAATCCCTGCTCCGCATTTGCCCTGCTGCGATCCCACGGCGCACCAGTCGTCGGGTGTGATCCGCTCCGGGGCCATGAACCGCCGGGACAGAGACAGCTCAGCATTTGCATTATGCGGGGTTTGGCGTGTTGTACGGCGGCGGCGTTGCCTGGGTCCGACCCAGCCGCTTGGTCGGCGGCCGCGCAGCCAGACAGCAGCCAGCCGGCGGCCAGCGCCCGACACGGGGGCGCACCGCGCCACCTCCCCGGGACTCAACCTGCCCGCTGACTTTGGGTTTGAGCGCCATCAGCAGCGCATCAGCGCATCGGGTGAGGGACCGCGGCCCCTTTTCCGTGATTGAGCCAGTTGACAGAGCGGTTACACCTCCCCTGCTGGGCCCCCGCGCCGCCTGCAGCGCCCCCATGAACCCACCCCCCGCACATCTCATACATCGACCGCCCTGCAGGCCGACAGGATCGCGCGGACGGGGCTGACTACCCGACGGAAACTGTACTATACCGTGCCCCGTTATCAAGTGCCGTCTGGGTGATGCCGGGACCACCACGCGCCAGGGCGGCCAGTGCGACCAATCTCGGCCAAGCCTCCTCCGGGCTGCGGCCCAGGCGCCCGCGCACGGCTTCGGCTCGGCCTCGGGCCGTTCACCGGTGCTCGCCGCACGGCACTGCGCCCAGCGCTCGGCTGCGCCGCACTCCAGCGGGCTGCGCACGGCCTTGGGGCCTCGCGGCGAAGAGTTGGCGATCTTGGACTGAGGCGGAACACATGCGACTGGTACGACCCGTCGCGGCCGGGCCGGTGGGGTCTCGGCCCCCTTGGGGGCGTGCATCCGGCGGGGATTGGCGCGGCGGCGCGGACTGCCACGGGGCCGTCCCTCCAGCTCCCAGGTGGCCCTCCGGGCGGCCCTGCCCTCGGGTTTGCGGCCTGGGCTCGGTGGGACGGTCGCCCTCTTACCGCACACGGCGACCCCAAACCCCAAACCCCGCTTGTCTTGACCGGGGCCGGCGTCCGCTGTCCACCGGAGTGCGCCGCGGATCGGGTTCGCCCCCCGTCCGCGGCATCCCCCCCTGGAACGCACGTCGGGGCCTCCGCGCAGGCCGCGGCTGGGGTGGGAGGATTGGCGGGCGCGCCGAGCGGCGCCCGGGCCGATTGTGGCTGTGTTTTCGCCACCTCCGCGCTCTGCCGTCGCTGCGCGCGACTGATGCCTGGAAACCCCCGCCGGCCGCAGTGGATACGACGGCCGGCCCAACCCGTCGCTTGAGAGCAGCCCGGTTGGGCTGGGCCCTCCCAGAAAATCGGACCCCCTGACGCGCGGCGCGGGGAGAAGCCCCGTCGGGCAGCCGCGGCAGTGGCCCTCTCACCGCAGGGCCTGGGCCCCAAGATGGGCGCCCTGACAATTTGTCCCATTTTCGCCCCTGTGAGACCCCCCTGTGGCTGTTTGCGGGCTGCTGCGGGTAGCGCTTCTGGAAGCTCCTGCGCACCGCTGCACCCCCGGCTGAACCCCTTGCCATGGTGCCGTCGGGGTTGTAGGCCGAGGCAGGCGGGTCGCAAGGAATGGCGTCAGATGATAAGGAGGCGCGAGGCGGCGAGGAGCAGGTGGATGGGGGGGACGGGGAGAGGGCGGATAGCGGAGGGGATGAATGCGAGCTGACTGAGGAGCCGACGTTCGACCTGGGGATGGGCGGTGCCGTGCCGGTGCCCACGGACGAGCGCCCGGCGTCCGCCGTCGACGAGGGGGACGTGATCGACCTAGACCCGAACAAGGGCATGAGGCCGGCAGGCGAGATCGGAGCCGGCGGGCAGATGGCGGGGGAGGCGCCCCGGCCCGCCGCGGAGGCGCAGGCGGCAGATGCGAACGCCGTGGAGGCGGGGGAGGGCGGGGGGGAGGCGGCCGCGCCGGCGGCAGGCGGGGCGGATGGCGTGGAGGCGGCAGATAGGGACAAGCAGGAGGCGGGCGTGGGTGAGCGGAGGTTTCCTCATTTTCTTGTTTTCCTTGCCGGCGCGCTGGGGGTTGGTATGGCGGGATGCGTTTGGGCTCTTGAGGCTTGGGCGCGGTGGCGCGAGCTGGTGGGACGCGAACTCGGTGCGGCTGCGGATGGGCTGCGCGTGGCTGAGTCGGCCGCGGGCCTGGTTGATTTTTCGCTGCAGGTGCCACTCCCGTGCGGAGGGTGGTGCGGCGGGGTTCGGTTGGCATGGGCCTGCCGTCGCTGGCGAGGATACCCTGCCGGTCGGCCATGCTGGCCCGCAAGCTGAGCGGCCCCCGCGCCCTCACCAGCGACGGCGACCCCGGGGCCAGGCGGCATCAGGCGTCGCGGCGGAGGCGCGACGCCGGCTGGATGGGCAGGTGCAAGGCGCCCAGGACGGAACGTGAGTGACCCGGGCTTGCTCCGCGCCCCGCCCCGCCCGCACGGCCGTTTTCACGGCCGTTTTCCCCTGTCCGCCGACCTGACGGCTGTTCTGACGCAGTCTTGCCCCGGTCTTCAGTTCGACGTCAGCACAGCGCAGCTTCGATGTGTGGTACCGTCCTCACTTCGGGGTCACTCGTTGTGTCCCACCGCCGCGGCGTCGCTGGCACTGAACGCGGTGCTTGGCGCGACACAGGGCGGCGGTCGCCCATGTCCGCGCCCCCGTTGCGCTCCAGGGCGCAGGGCGGGATCGACGGCACGCCGCCCACCGAGGGGGCGCCGTGGGCGGTGGATGCTGTCGACGGGGCGGCCACGAAGGGGAGGGCGGACTGCGCCAGCGGCAGGAAGCGGCCGGAGCGGGAGGATGAGGTGGAGGCTGTCGGCGTTGAGGACGCGGACGTGGTCCGGTGGTCGCACAAGCGACTGCGCACGGGGGGCGGAGGTGGGTTGAGGGATTCCGGGGAGGGATGCACTGCAGGATGCAATCCATGGGTATTGTCGTCGGCGGGCACAGGAGTCGTCGTGGATGTTCAGGAGCAGTTTGCCGAAGCGTTGGATGCGATGGGCGCCCATGTGTTTCCATGTGGCGTTCTGTGCGCGGGTTGTTGGACTGATCGGGAGCGTGCGGAAACGTGGCGGGCGCAGGCCAGTTCAAGGGACTGAAGTGGCACGAGATCATCGGGCGGTTGGAGCAGGTGGACCAGGAGGACACCCAGGCCATCAAGCAGATATTGGACTTCAGCATCGCGGCAGCCAAG
The DNA here is from genome assembly GCA_905146915.1 of Ostreobium quekettii. Lineage (NCBI taxonomy): Eukaryota > Viridiplantae > Chlorophyta > Ulvophyceae > Bryopsidales > Ostreobiaceae > Ostreobium > Ostreobium quekettii. The sequence continues at coordinate 52,148 of CAJHUC010000851.1, read as the reverse complement.
AACGACCCCGAGGCGCAGTGCCGCAAGGTGGCGCCGGAGCTGAGGAAGGCGCGCGACCTGTTCTACACGAACCGCAAGGCCGCGCTCAAGCTGCTGGACGACACGGCCAAGGCGCAGACGCTGTTGATGCTGATGGGCGCCACGGACATACCCCCGCTGGTCGGCGGCGGGAACAGCCCGTGTCCCATGGGCACGTCGTCGAGGTCGCAGCACACGCCGCACTACGACGGCGTCACGGGATCGGACAACCAGTCGGCGTCCGAACTGACGGTGGCGAGCGTGGAGAAGACATGGTGAGGAGCGTACCCTGCGCATCGGCGCTCCGAACAGAAAACCGAGCCAGACACACCCCCTGACCTGCAACGGTGCTGCCTTCCCATTCAAAGGCAGGCTTGAGATGTCGAAACACGATGAGGTTTATGACTGATGTTGTGAGGTGACCCACTGTTTGTAATTAATGGCCACCAAATGGGGCGTGCTGCCACGTTGCTTCCAAATTCGTCAAACCAGTTGGGATGACGATGGGACCCCAGCCAGGTTAATGGGGTTTGAGAATTGGAATTCCTTTGGAGTGTGATTGAGGTGCTCAGTTTCGGTCGATGCTGTGACACAGGTACGACCACCTCCACGTCGCCCTGCGCAAGCCTTCGCTCTCTGAGACACGCATCCACAAGGCAGTGAGGTCGGCAATCTCTGCCCTCAACAGTGAACCACACAGGTGGCCAGAGGAGCTGTTGCAGGCCCTGGAAGTTGCATTGCAGGCCCAGACCAAGGATCCTGCCGCACAGGCCGACTATGTCAGTGACATTCTTGCAAAATTTGGGCCCCGGGAGCACCGCGCTGGTCAGCATTCAGAAGAGGTGGCAGGCGAGCTGCTTCAGACGATGCACCAGGCGAATGGACAGGACTGCAGGAATGGGCGTGAGGGCAGCCCTGCGGTGTTAGAGAGCAGAGGTGGGCAGATACTTTGTGGCGTGGCCTTGGGATTTTTGAGCTTGCCCTTGTTTTGAGTTTGAAATGGGATCATGCCTGTGCATGGACTGGGGTATTGTGCATAGTGGTTGTGATATTGAGCCAGGAACGACTGTGCACAACTTTTGGGAGTGTGTCGCAAAGGCTGGCAGTTCTCATGTCCAGGTTGGAGCTTCAGCCTACATGGCTTGTCTCTGCAAAAAGCGTTGCGGCTGTCAGTTCTGCATTGACACGGATCAAGCATGGTGTAGTGCTGTGACATATGCTGGTGCTTGAAGCAATGATGAAGTTCCTCCTATAGGATTTTCAGAAACTTACAAAGCTTTGCCATTTTGCACACAAGCAAAGTGTGGCAGATGCAGGCTTTAGACTTTTAGAGACTTGTGTTGTACCTTGCTCAAGTAGTGTACTACTTGCATTTGGGGACAGGGTTTGCAGACACTGATGAGTGACTTGCTCTTGTGGATGCCAGGGATGAGGTCGACAGCCAATACTGAGACTGCCACAGCTGAAGAAGTGCCAGCAGGCTGGGAGAAGCTGTTCAACCCAAAGGACGCCAGTAAAGTAAAGGGGTATTTGAATGATGAAACTGGACAGTTTGTGCGGACATTGGAAGAGGTCTTGCAGCACGAGAAAATGAGGTTCATGGAATGCCGAGAGTCACAGCCTGAAAAAGGAAGCGCCACCAAGGTGTGCAGTTAATGGTTATGTTGCTGGCATACTTGCAGGGGCATTCAAGCACACCTTGAATGTTTTGGTTTGTACCGATGTCAATGGAGCTGCAATCGATTTTGTGCATGTTTGACCAGATACCTGGAGTATTTTGCTGCCTAGTGCTGGTATTTTGTCGCTGGTGTTGTTTCAGTCGGATCTGATGAGAGCTGATATTAGGACCCACAACAACAGATGCCTTGGCTGCTGTTGAACTGTGGACACAACAATCACCAAATGTACCTCAACTTGTCTTTTCTGCAGTTGCTGTTAGACCTTCTGTTGCGCACTGCACTGTTTATTATACATGCTTAGAGTAAGCGCCTCTTCCTCTGCAGGATGCTGACTTGCCAAGCTGTTCAAATCCCACTTCAGCCAGTGCTGCAAGCACACAGAAAAAGCCTCTGCTCCGGCAGTCCACAATCTCCTCACACATTGATGAGGACCGGGTGGCCCCAGAGAGGGCGCCACCCCCCACAACGCCGTTCGATAACGCATCCCCTCAGATCCTGCGCCAAGTTTCCCAACTCAAAGGCAGCCGTGTGAGTGATGGGAGTGGTAGTATCTCAAAGATGATGAAGAACGGAGGCCAAGCTGTCCGGCACCCTCACGCACAACAGCCTGTGCTGACAAAGGCTGCCACAATGTCATCCTACCAAAATGCTAGTGGGCAAAGGGTTCCCTCAAGACTGACCGTGCCTGGCTCTGGCAGCCGAACCAATGGAAAATATGTCCTGGGGCAAAAAGGTGAGGTTGTACGGTTGGCTTGGGGGCAGGGCATCCAATTGCTGTTTCTTGTTGGCAAGGGGGTTTCCAATTCTGTGGTTCAGTTCACTTGGGTAGCATCCCTGCACTCCAGTTGAGCTATCTTGAACAAACGATTGAGCCGAGAGGGTATTCGGTAATGATAGTTAGGTGATTGTGATTTAGCACCACTGGTGACATTCCCCAGCATCGATCAGAACATTATGATGAATATTACCTTTGTGTTTCTCTGCACCTTGCTGGTGCGCGCAGTATTGTCGCAACTGCAGTGAAGTACATTATTTTGTGGGTTTGCCACGGCTGCTGAGAGAATTTTCCTTGTGTGTCTTGCCAGGGGAGCAAGTCTTTATGCTTCCCGCTGAAGGCATTGATGCCGCCCAGTTGTTGCAAAGGTCAGCCTTGATATGTTGCCATACTTGCAACATCATTGTCGTAGGAGCTTTGTCCTTTGGTGGTAGCCAGCGACACTGGCATAATCCCCCTTGCATTGCTCTTCTGCTGGCTGATTTATTGATAGGACTTGGATCTGAATAACTTCTAGCTTAGTCACAGCTTTGCTACACCCTTCATGGGGTGTCAGTTGGGCTGCTTTGTTGCAGTGCTTGTGTTCAGTGCTGTATTGCCTGGTGCATATGTTTCAGTGTATGCCCACCTCAACTACGTTTCTGACCTTGAGCTCTGCACATTTCCAGGCATGGTCTGCTGCCCGGGCCAGGACAGCAGCCCCAGCTTCAGAGGAAGGGACCAACAGTCAACGCACCAGGAACCGCCCAAAGCAGAAAGAGAGAAGGAGGACTTTTGGTGCAGGCCCCTGCACACATCAGTGGAGGCCACCAACAGCAGACTGCAGCACCTCAGCTGACACTGCAAGGCATACGTGAAGCCCTTGAAAGAGCAACTCCAGCTGTTCCGCAGCAGCAACATGGTGGAACACCTGGAAAGCAGCAGCAAGTGATGATCCGGCTACAGGGGGGTCGCGGAGAACAGATGGTGGTGCTCCCAGCATCGTCCCTGTTTTCAAACGCAGCAGCCTTGCAGCAGCAACAACAGCAGCGGCAGCAGCAGCAACAACAGCAGCAGCAGCAACAACAGCAGCAGCAGCAGCAGCTGCAGCAACGACAGCAGGCTGGGACCAGCCCCCCGATCAGGTCCAACAGCGCACCAGTGAATCTTGCTTGCGCCTCTGTGGTCAACTTAGGAAATAACAAGGTTATGCTCATCCCCCAGCAGAATGCAGGCACAGGTGGGCGAACAGTGCCCACCAGCACACCGCCCACACTCAGGCAGGATGGCCTCATTCGCATGGCTCAGGAACGAAACCGAGGTGTTGGTGTGGTGCAAGCACGAGTGGAGTCCGGAAAGGGGAGCAAAGACGTGCTCCGGACACCACCTGTTGCTCAGGGCATGCCACCAGTTCTCCAGAGGGATGGATCGATCCCAAAAGCAGGGGGGTCAGCAGGGTCACCACTGAACATGGCTGTGCAGCGGCAGCTCCTGCAGTTGTTGTCACAGTGCAAGAATGGAGATGGTAATGTCATCGACCCCGCTACACTGGAAATGCTAATATCCAAGAAAGGAATGGATGAGGGCGAACAAACTGGGAAGATGGCACCGACTGTGGCATCTAGGACGGGGTCAGGGGATCATGCGGAGCTTTCTGTTGGCATGAGGAACTCCGGCAGTATACGCAGGTCCAACAGCGCTTGCAAGACGACAGAACATCTGGGCCTTCAAAAGCAGCACTCGACAACTTCGTCGTTGAGGTCCAACCTGCGTGGACCAGAGGAGCCACACACAGGAGCCGAGGTAGTCAGGCAACACAGCAGGGGCGTGGGCATGACGACCAGCCGTCAGTCGGGTCCGACATCTAGCACTCACAGTGAGGGACCCTTGCGTGGGGTGCCACTGAACACATTGAAGGCACTGGCAGCTGGGGGCCAGCTGGAGGATCTGTCAATGATGGCAGAGGGCAGTGGTGCAGGGAAGATGGCACTGATGATGGATGGCGATCGACCAACTATGGTGCCCCTTCCTGAGAACCCCACAGAACTGTCTCAGGTGACTTCGGGTACATCGATGAAGAACCTGCAGCTTCTGCAGGTCCTGGGGGGAGGCAAGATCCCTGTACTGTTGCCGCCGATGGCAGGTGGTGCCAAGGCCTATGCAAAGTCTCAAGAGCCATCTGCTTCCAGGCAGTCGGGTCAGACACAAACGTCCTCAGGGAGGACCTCTAGCGATGGACAGCAAAAACCAGTGAAATGGACTTGTGTCTTGAAGAGCAAGCCCACCCCACAGCGTCCTATCGAGGAGCTGTTCACTGTGGTGGGGTGGGTGCATCCCAAGCTGCAGAAGAAGCTTCCTGGGACAATGACAGTGGCTGAGTTCGAGAACCCAAGGCAGCTGGACTGCTGGCCTTCTGAGGTGAAGTGGCAGTGTGGCCTGAGAATGTGGGGGCAGTGGCATGCTAATCTAGTACAGTGTGTCGGTCGCTGAAATTTTGGCGTTTGCCAGCCTGATTCTCGTACTTGCAGCTTGACAAATGTGCCGATGGTTATGAGATTGTCTGAAACGCGTTTTTCTCACTGTTTGGGCCTGTGGGAAGAGCTTGTTTGCCCATTGGCCTTGACACCCCCTGTCACCACCCTGGTAACCTTGCACTTGATGTACTGCACTCGTCCACGTTGATAAGCAATTGGTAGGAACCGTTTGACGTGTTGAAGGGCCACAATGTTGTGCTCAGCCTTGTATGGTGGCCCACGCGCCTGTTGGATTTGCTCTTTTGTCGATATTCACTAACTGTCGGAGCTGCGTTTTGCTCAGGAACACATCGACCTGCATCTGGATGAAGGGACGTCAGACAGGGGCCGCCATGCGTTGAAGAAACTCAGTGAAATGAAATTGGCCGCCGTTGTGCACCTGCCTGAGTTTGACTTCATTTTTGTGCCACACCCGCACCATGGAGACATCGCATTGATGGGTCTCATTAAATCTCCAAAGGTGCCGTGCTCGAGTGTGCCCCAATCCGAAACTTGAACGGGTTCTGAGGCTACCGATCTCTTTTTTATTCACCAAGCTCGAGATCATTCTTGGGAGTGTCCCATTCCTGCCCCATTTGTGGCAACTTGTGGGAAGATGGACACTCCAGGAGTGTGTACATCTTCTCTTGACTGCATTTGTTGGCCAACGAGTTTTTGTTCCAGTTACCGGCCAGGGAGTTTTCGTGAGTTTTGTGGGATTGCAAGGGGGGAGCCCTTGAGCGACATATAGGGTCTGCATTCGGGGCAGGAGCTGCAACTCTCCTGCCATGGATGCAGACAACGGCATGTCCGTTTCTGCTGCTTGTTTGGGCGGTATGGACGGACTGGGCGCTGAACAAAATTGTGTAGTATGGGGTCGACATAGCCGTGTTGAGTTCTGGGGGAAATCAAACGGGGTAAAAGAGATTTGGGGCATTTCCTATTGGCTATTGTAATGTGTGTTGAATCTTGTGTCGAGGTAGATGCCTCGTGTGCTTGGAGTGGCTCTTAAGCTGTCCATTCATCGGCCGTCATGGTGGCAGAACGGCTGGGTGTCAAAGTTCCTTAGCCATCCCGGTTCGAGATCCTGCTCGCCGCAATTGAATGCGCGTAGCGATGGGCCACAACGCAGCACAAGTCAAACCGACTTGGTTCGACCTCTGTGGCAACCTTGGTGCACGCGGTGCTTGAACGCACTCGCCGTGCATGGTCGGACAAGCAGCCAAGACTCAACTTGTCTTACAACCAAACCAATAGAAGCCACGAACAGTCTCGGGCTCTCTTTAAATACCAGAATGCATCTCTTTTTTTGCCCACCAGCACTCACACTCAGAGCGCCGGATTGAACTCACACTTCACACACGCACAACACGCTACCCCACAGCACCGTCCCCTAGCATCGACCCATGGCACCAGCCCACAGCTCCAACCCACAGTACCAACTCATGATCACCAAAATTAGTAAGATTGAAGCTGATTGTTGGCCAGCCGTCCTCCCACCATCTCAATCAGGTCAGTGTGTGCACCAGTCAAAGCCAGCACATGAACAGGTGGTTGCACACCATGGCAGTTGCGGCTGTCTTGGTGTGTCAGGCTTTCATCTCTTTAAACTGGTCTTAACATGTATTCACTTCCCATCACTGCACATCAGTGTTCAGCCACCGACCTCCAGTTATGATAACTGGAAAGTTGCATGTGAAACATCGAGAAAAGGTGAAAGCCATTCATGGAATTAACTATCCTGTTAATGGGTTTCTGCTAAGGATGACGATTGGGTGGGCGCGCAACGGCCAGGGCGGGCCGTTCCGCCCTTTTGGACAGTTTGGCCATCCATCAGCCGGGTTTCTGTCACCCCTGTACTCGGGGTCAGTGCTGCCCGACGCACCCAAGGGCGGTGGGGTTGATCCTTGTACCTTGGGCGCAGCCAAGGGGACCGGTCAAGCTGGCCCTTGGGTTTGGCGGGGAGTTTGGCGGCAAGTGGGAGCGGCTATTTTAGGCGCGACCCTTGGCGCCCCCCTTTATCTTGTTTCGCTTCGCGCCAACCTTTGGCACAACCCGGAACCACAGAGTGGTTCGACCTTCCGGCCTTCGCGCCGAGTCCTTTCTGTATGAACCCCAGCCCGGCCGAACAGTGGCTGCGGGCTCAGGCGCTTCGTTTCAACCAGCGCCTCCCTGACCGTCCTATTGAGGTCACGTGGGTTTCCGACCCCGCTTACTCCCCCGCTCAGTCAACAACCGGGTCGCCAGGCCGGACTTCACGTCTTTTCCGGCGTGGTTCGACGTACGGGAGACCGGCCAGGGCCAGACCGTCGCCGCGGCCTTGGGACCCAACTCCGGCTACTTCCAGGAGTACGCGAGCTGGGCGCCGTGGGTCGCGTGGCAGTTCGACTACACGGCGGCCTTCGTGGACCTGGTCGCCCATCCGAGTCTACCGCCTTCGATCCGCGATCTTCTCCTGCCGTACGTCTACGCCTCGGTGGCCATTACCGAACGGCAGATCGACCAACTGCGCCTCCATCAAGTGCACGCGAAGCACCGCGGCACCGGGCTCGAGGGATCCTGGCGCGCGCTGCAGGCCCAGATCCGCCTCAGCGAACCCGAAGGCGGCTTCACCACCGAGACCATCGACGGGACGCTGGGCGCCATCCGCAAGGAGCTCCTCACCCAGGAGGTCAAGCTTGTGACCAAGGCGGCCGCGGCCAGTCGGGCATCCAAGGCGGGGAGCGGCGATCCTCCGGCCCATTCGAACGGCCCGTCGGGGAAGCGGGGCAAACGCCGCAATCCTCCTTCAACGGCGCGTCCACCTCCGGACGCGTGACCGACTTCCCCTATAATCGCACCCGCGGACGCCTCTCGGCATGGCGGAGGATTGGAGCGCCCTCGCACGTGCTCAGATGGATCCATTCGGGCGTCCCGCTGCCGTGGGGACCGCAGGGTCCTCCCCCGCCCTTCGACCAAGGGGAATACCCGATCCGTTCGGCGGAGGAGCGGGCGGGCTGGACGGCCCTCCGCGAGGAGTATTTGGAGACGGGAGCAATTGTCAAGGTAGCCCCCGGTCCCGATTCGCGCATTTCGCGCGCTTTCCTGGTCGAAAAGGGACGGGAGAACGGGGTTATGAAGTATCGTTTATGTGTCGATCTTCGCCGAGTTAATCGGCATCTCCGCAAGATGGGCTTGCGGTATGAAAAACTCCGCGATTTTGGTCATTTGTTGCGGAGGAAGGATTTTTTGGTGGGGTTTGACATCAAGGATGCTTACCACCACTTAAGAATGCGTTTGGAGGATGAATGCTTTTTACAATTTCGAATGGGCGGGGAGGTCTTTGCTTGCCGCGCCCTCCCCTTTGGGCTCTCCTTGGCGCCCTACTTTTTCACTCACTTTATGTTGGTAGTGACTCGTTTTCTTCGCTCCCCGGGTTCATGTGCCAAAGCGGCTCGCAAGTTCCGTTTTGGCCAGCTCGCGGGGAATGATTCGATCTACCGCTATTTTGTGCGGTATACGGTCGATGACCCCGCCATTCTTTTGGCCTATTTGGACGACTTTTTGGCAGCCATGAGCGATCCCCACAAATTACGGGAATGGTCCCATTTAGTTAGGGAGATCTTCGGGGCTTTGGGGATTCGCTTCAAGGATCGAAAGTGTCAATGGGACCCCGTCCAGGTCAAGCGGCATCTCGGGGTGGTGATCGACACCACCGCTTGTCGGTTTTTCGTGCCAAGCGACAAGGTGGCCACCATTGCCGCCAAAGCTCGGGTCCTTCGGGCCCGGCGCTGGGTGGTGGCTCGCGATCTGGCCCGTTTCTGTGGGCTGGCCATTTCGGTTTATTTGGCCTTCCCACTTGCTCGTTTTTTCCTTCAGAGTCTCTACGGGGTGCTGCGGACCAAGCAGTCTTGGAGGGATCGGCTGCGTTTGACCCCCCAAGCATGCCTCGATCTGGAGGCGTGGATCCATTTGGATCGTTGTGACGGTCGCCCCCTCAATCCCGACGCCGTGCCCTACGCGGGTACCTTGGCTACGGACGCTTCCTTGATGGGTTGGGGCGCGACTTTCACCCCCCCTCACGCCGATCAACCCCGGTTGGCGCGGGGTTTCTTTGATCGCTCGTTGACGCACATCAATGTGCGTGAATTGCAGGCGGTGGCGCTGGCCATTCGGGCCTTTTTTCCACCCGCTTCCCCCTCGATTTTGGCACGGCTCCGCCTGCTCGTGGATTCGCAGGTGGTCCTGTTCTGTATCCGCAGCATGGCGACGGGATCCGACCAGCTCCGAGGTCCGCTCCGCCAACTGCAGGGGATTTGTTCGGCTCGCCAATTGCTCCTCGACCCGGAGTATATCCCGTCCAAGGAGAATACCATCCCGGATCAACTGTCACGGGTTCGGGGGGGCGAGGATTACCGCCTCCATCCGGCCATCTTCAGGGCCATTACTCGGCGGTTTGGGGCCCGGACCTTCGATCGGTTCGCTTCCCATCGGAATTCCCTTTGCCCCGCCTTCAATTCGCGCCACAACGAGCCCCATTCTTCGGGGGTGGATGCCTTCCTCCAAGACTGGACGGGGGAGGCCAATTGGGCCAATCCGCCGTGGTCGGTCCTTCCGCGCCTTACGGCCTTCCTGCGCCACCACCCGGAGGTGGAGACGGTAGTCCTGGCTCCGGACTGGCCGTCGGCCATGTGGTTCCCTCGACTTCGGCGCTTGGCGTCGGCGGAGATGCTGATTCCTCGCCGCCCGGGCATGTTCACGCCGGGCGATCCCTCGATCCCGGCCAGCCTGCCTCCCCCCCAGTGGAACCTCCGAGCCTTCCACATTCTGCCGCGGACTCGGGTTCCGACTGCGGGGCCGGACCGCCCTCTTCCCGCTCAGGATCGCCGGTCGCCGACCCCCTCCCGGTGGAGGTAATGCCGGACGATCACCCGTTGTTTGGGTGTGATGTGGACGGCCTGTCGGCGTCCGATCGGTCGTGGATGCAGGTGCAGTTTCTTTCCTTTTATACCGAGTCGACGCGGCGATCGATGCATCACAAGTTTGCCCGCTTTGCTGAGTTTTGCGAGGCAAACGACTTGGCCAGCCTACCCGCGCGGCCTTCCTCAATCTACCGCTACATCCGCTTTCTGCGGGAGGAAGGGCGGGTGGGGATCCGCAGTCTTCCCCAGTATTTGGCGGCCATCTCCATGGTCCACCAAGCCATGGGTCACCTGGACTTCTCCCCTTCGACCCCGTCACCCGGAGACTTACTCGGGCGTGGAGGCGGCAGGAACCGGAGCCGGCTCATTCGCATCGGCCCGTTCCTACGGAGCTGCTCCGCGCCGTCCTGGACTTTGGCCTGGAGACTCAAGACCTGCGGCTCCTTCGCGCGGCTTGCTCGGCGACGCTCGATTTTCTTTTCTTCAATCGGGCGCAAAGCGGCCATTTGGTTCTCCTCGACGACATCCGCCTGGAGAATGGCCTGCTGATTTTCTGTGAGCGCCGGACCAAGCTCTCGGCGTCAACGGACCCTCGCGTCCGGTGCCGGTCCTGGCCCTCGTCGGGCGCCCCCGCCGTCATCGATCTGTTCCTCCGATGGTCGGCCGCTCGGGACAAGGCCTGGGCGGATGCGGGCGGCTCCTCCAGGCACTTCTACACGCTTCTGGGGGAGCAGGATCCCTCGTCACGGACGGTCTCCGCCTGGTTTCCTCTGCTGCAGCAGGCCCTTCCATCGCCGCCCCCTGTGCCCTTTGATCATCACGGCCTACGCGGGGGGGGCGCGAGCTCCTGCTACGCCTTGGAGGTGCCGGAGGGGCGCATCCGCGCCTGGGGCGAGTGGCGCAGTAACGTTATGTGGAAGTACATTGACATGTACCGGCTACCGTCCGAGTGGGACTTCCGGCTGTTTGGCTGGATGACGATTACGGCACGAGACTTACACGCCCAGTACGGGCACATCTTCTGCCCGGGCGGGGCGTCATCGGCCCGAGAGTGACCAAGGCATGACCACGCCTTCGCTCCGGAGGAGCTGCACCGTGCCCCAGTGTGAGTGGGCACATTTTAAGTGGGTCGCCAATCGGGTCTTGTACTAGTGAGGTGATGGACACCAAACTGTGTGAGTGTAATGTATTGTCGTGTGGGGAACACGGGGGGGGTTGAAGGAGACCGGTAAGGCAGAAATGGAATTAACTATCCTGTTAATGGGTTTCTGCTAAGGACGCCGATTGGGTGGGCGCGCAACGGCCAGGGCGGGCCGTTCCGCCCTTTGGGACAGTTTGGGCCATCCATCAGCCGGTTTCTGTCACCCCTGTGCTCGGGGTCAGTGCTGCCCGACGCACCCAAGGGCGGTGGGGTTGATCCTTGTACCTTGGGCGCAGCCAAGGGGACCGGTCAAGCTGGCCCTTGGGTTTGGCGGGGAGTTTGGCGGCAAGTGGAAGCGGCTATTTTAGGCGCGACCCTTGGCTCCCCCCTTTATCTTGTTTCGCACCCGCCCGGCCCACCCGAATAGTGTGAGTTCGGTTAGCTGTGGGATGGAGAGGGAGTTGAGTACGAGGAAAGGGGAACTGACTCTGGGTTGAGTCACTATCAGAGTGGCATTAAGTACTATGCGAAGCGAGGGCACATTTTAAGTGGGTCGCCAATCGGGTCTTGTACTAGTGAGGTGATGGACACCAAACTGTGTGAGTGTAATGTATTGTCGTGTGGGGAACACGGGGGGGGTTGAAGGAGACCGGTAAGGCAGAAAAAGATATTGTTGATGGCATTCCTCGAAACGGGATTCTCACATGCCACCATTTGATCATCGGATTACAAATCAGTAATTGACATAGGCATATCAGTGGTCAACTACTGGAAATTCGAACACTGGGGCAGAAATTTACCGATCCACCAGACTCCCACTCTTAAGTCAGCTCAATTTGGATTCTGCCCTTTCTGCCTATTTCTGCCTATCATGGTCTCCTTCAACCCCAACCCCCACTCCCCACCCCCCACCCCCACTCCCATGTCCCCCACATGACAATACATTATGTACACAACGTATTGGTGTCCATCACCTCACTACTACAATACCCGATGGTAACCCGCTTGAAATGTGCCACACTGATATTGACTCAACCCGGAGTCAGCGCCCCTTTTCTCATGCTCAACTCTCCAATCCACAGCTAACCGAATCTCACTCTATTAGGGTGGGCTGGGTGTTTGCGAAACAAGGGGGAGCACCAGGGTTCACGCCGAAATAGCCGCTGTCACTGGCCCTCCAACCTCCCCGTCAAAACCAAGGGCCAGCTTGCCCGTTCACACCGAAGTGTCTACACTCAGGTCGGAAGGATCAACCGGCTATTAGCCTTGGGTCCGTCGGTCAGAACTGACCTCGGGTACAGGGCGGACAGAAAACCGGAATGCAATAGCCCTGAATGCCCTAGAAAATGCGGCCCCGGCCCAGCTCGGCCAGCGCACGCCCCCACCCAACGTCGAGCTTGACAGATTCTGCCAATGAGTTTCTGAAAATCATTGACAGGTTAGTAATAAGGCGGTTCTGGCGTCATGTCAGACCACCAGGAGTGCGCACGGGACAAAAGTCGTCGAGTTCGCCCTTCACACGCTTGGCTCAATCAGTCAAGAGCCGCAGAGTATGTCTGCACTAGGTGCTGATGATTCCACGTCGATCGGCGGGTCAACAAGACGTTTTCGAGCATGACCATCACACAGAATGCAACGAATTGGGCAGTCAATGCAATGATAGGCACCACAGCGAAGATCACCGCTCGATCCAGGATTAAAACCGGCAGGAAGACTCGCCGTGAGGCTGGACATGCAAAGTGCACGCAATTGTCCGGTCGCAATCGGTCGCCACGTACGACAACTCGCTGCACGATCGCAGCCAGGCCAAACAACCGGCCTCGACACTTTGGGAGGATCCCTTGGGTCTTTTGCTCACTGGAACTCGCAGCCGAAGAGTCGTTACAGCTGTTCAGCACCACCTCTTGGTCCTCACACCAGCACCCGTGCGTTCCCGCCAATTTTGATTGAGGCGGCTCCCAAACAGCCACCGTGCTTCAAATAACAAACGTTACCAGCATTGGACCTCGTTGAAACATCCATCAGATCACTCCATGTCATTTCAAATCTTCCAAACATCAGCCATACATATTTCTAGGCTATCGCCAATGCACTCTTGTAATGCATTACATCCCATATTTGCAAGTCATCACCTAACGGTTTTTCATAGTCAGCGCCATTACTGACTGATTGTTCACAATGCTCATAGCCATTTTTATCCCTTGTGTCACAATTATCTCAGCCCTCCCAAACCGACGCATGCCCACTGCCTCCCATAATGTTGGTTGTACTTCCAATGATCAAGAAATGCATCCGCTATCAACAAAAACTAGTGACGATGTTTCTTCATGTTATGTCACTCAGCTCATGTCATGCTATTACTGTATCGTTATCCAATGAATCCTTACGAATATACCTGTGACTCAAAAAACATCACAACATTATGCAGCCCTATCACTAGCCCCAAACCCGCGGCACCAGCCCTTGCGCACCTCAAGGCAGCTCCAGATGGGATATGCTTTCGTCCCCTTGCTGCTCGAACCCATCTTGAAGCCAATCTCGCACAGCCAATCTGGCTGCGTTTCATGCTCCCACTTCTCGACCACCAGCGCCCGTTTGAAATGGTCCTCTTGAGCCTGAATGACTTCCGCACCATCCTTCTCGCTCTCACAGCCAACATTACACTCTTCCAATCGCTTGAGCCCCTTGTTGACTGCGTCCAAAGGAATTAATTTCTCCAGGCAGTCCCTGATACATGCACCCTTTCGATTTCAAAAATGCTCCTTGGTGAGTTCATCTTCAAATTTGCGTTTCTTCTCACGAGCCAACACCACTGCCCGTTCCAGAACTGACGGATTCTTGGTGGCAAAACTCCTTGCCGATTGCATCAGGGTGGCTTCGAGACCTGCCAATAGATTCCAGCAATTCCGCAGCCATGTTTTTGGCTTGACTTGCTGCCAGCTCAACGTCATCATCTTGAACATCTTCCATTCCAACGAACGATTGCCTTAGTCGCTTTCTGAGAGTCTCAGCCGCGACCTCAATGGCATCGTCCCTTGCCTCGACCTTCGCCCATTCAATCGAGAGTGCATCATGCATGCGTTTGGCAGCAATCCACACATCGTCCCACATCCTCACCCCCTGCGTTACAACGTATTCATCTCTGCCTAAGAGATGCTTTCTGCGCATCATGATTGTAGCCAAGTTTGCGATCTCGGCGTTGAGGTTTCCAAACCCAGGTGGGCCTTTGCGATTCCTCCTAACCGCCACATTTGCAGCCAAGGACGGTCTCGAGCTGCTCCCCATCGACATCTTGGGGTTGGCGAGGCCGGCGCACGCCCACCTGGTTCGATTCGCGCGTGCTCCAATCGCCTATGCGAGTGGTACACGTTCTGCATGCACACAGCCCCTTGAGTTCCCCCCAATCCTCGTAACTTCCTCTTTAAGGCGCCAAATCGCATCAAACTTGACCAGCTGTTTATAGGCTAATCCATTACATGATTTAACAAGACCCGCGTCCAAAGCCCTATCGAGTTGTCTCAATCACTTCAACGTAAATAGCAGAAGTTGAACAAAACTGCTCTGTCTTGGTCCTTAGGCCCGGATTGAGCTGAGATTTTTGCAAACACCTTCTTAAAATAGGTCCAATTTATCTGGGGAAGCGTTAGACATATTGTAATTGGTCAGCTGATCACATTGATACTTCGGTGTGCTTAATTTGATCAGAATTTACGAATCGAGCGATATAGGCAAACGTCCTAGTGGTCTGGCCGTTTTCCCACTGTATGCCGCGCTCCCAGCGGGTTCCTGAAGTCCCACAGTGCGCCTCAGAGGCCTGATCCAGGGCGCTGAGGTGAAAGATACGCTCCATCGTAGGCAGCACACCTGCACATCCCCACGGAAGCCGATGCGCACCGTAATATGGTGATGACATCATATTATGATTCCGCATGTCGGCCCCAACGACGACTTGAATGGCGCTCTCACAATCCTCACCGCCCTCCCCTGTTCTCTTCCGGCAGAATGGTGGCGCTTCGGCCCCTCTGCAACCCTGCTGGGTCACTTTCCTTGCGGGCGTCCTGGATCGGGATCGCGGCCTCCACCGATGGGAGCCCGTGTGGCCCATCGGTCAAGGGTGGTCAACGCGGATGGATGGTTGCATTCCGCCCCGTTGGATCGGCGTGGAAATCTTCCGCCAGCAGCCCTGTGGCCCTGGACCTGGCCGGAGTGCATTTGCACAGCCTCCCAGCTCGTGCGCGTCCGTGCGGAGGGGGTGGCGCGGATTCGCCGTACTCCATACAGTCAGACGGGTCCTGAGTCGTGTCGCGGTGATGTCGGTGTGTCGATTCGTGGCATTTCCGTATGCACATCGGGCGCGATCGGTGGTGTGACTGCAGATTGTTGATGTGCAGCTCCTGAAGCTTTCTTGGTCCACCATTGACGTCCCTAAATAGCTTGGCTTGGTCTCCATGACGACTTTTGTGAGTGCGACCTTCGATGGTCCTTTTCCTGCTTGTCATACGGGGCGCCTCCTTACCGCATTTACTGACCCAACGATTGTGTACTTTGAGTCTTATTACTACCTCACAAAGTGGCGCCCCGAACAGTAGCCAATCCTATTTACGTCCCCTGGGGGATGTTTCCCTCACAACAAGGCATTGCGCAATTGTACTGCCTTCACCATTGTGAATACAAACCAAGGGCAACGCACTTCGAAGTGTGCCCGTTCGCTTCGCCATATAAAACGCCATGCTTGGGAGGCTCAGCCCCGAGTCAGCGCCCCAGCAGCGCACTTTGCTCACACACCATTCCACATTTAACCGGCATTCACTCTCAAAGAGGCGGGCCGGGTGGATGTGAAACAAGATAATGGGAGCACCGAGGAGAGCTCACAAATAGCTGCCCGCCTCGACCCCAAGAAAAGGCCGTGAAACTCAAGGTACAGGGGTGAAAGAAACACAAATGGGGTGGCCCAAACTGGCCGTATTTGAGGCAGCGCCGTCTCAAGACATGCCGGGGCGCCCCCATCCATTGCCACACTTGGGAGAATCCCACTATTAGGATAGTCTGCTTCATGTTCACCATGAATCAATGAACCCACGACACGGTTAGGGCCCACAAACAATGCCACTGGAACTGAGAGTTGGGCGATAATCAGCATCGCCAGCCTGGGATTCGCAATTTGGGACTCGCTGGGAGGCGCCGTCTTTGTCAGCCGACGCTGCATCACCAGATGCTCCAAAAGAGCCTTCAACACCACAACTTCATGTCGAAGAGTCTCCAAAGCCGTTTGGATCCACCTAAAACAAACACCCCCCAGGCCAGTCGTCGACGAAAGCGGCCACTTGGTACGATCAATTTGCCAGGAGACCCCTTTTAAAGCTTTCGGTTCTGGTGTCCAAAGTAGGGATCAGGAAACTAATCGTCAAAGCGTCACAGGCGCTTCACTGCCTGGATTCTAGATACAACCAACGGTGCTTTCTCACGTCCTGACAGAGATCAGGCCATCGTCGCAGAATTTTGCGCCTTCAACAGCAGTTCTAACCGTATTTGATTGCAGCACCTCCTATTGAACACTGACAGCTGTTGATCGGCATTTCTCGCCGTACAGAAACTCAATCACCGATCCCGAAGAACAGTGGGCAATTCTCTTGCACCATGACTGACTTCAAACCACGGCAGCATGCTCCGGGCCAAGCGCCGCATTTCGAAATTGTGGATGTTGCACACCAGCCAGAGCACGATGCTTGCACCGCAATACAGGCTCTCCAAATCTATTGCAGCCACTCAGAGCTTTCGCGGGCAGATCCATGTCCTTGCTGGAAGTCACCAAATGTGGCCTCCTCTCTCTCCAGAGCACAATGGTGCAGAAGTACAGCTTTGTAATGGTCATGGGATCGAGAACGGGGGTAGAACGCGGTGCTGCGAATCGCCAAGGCTTGCTAGACTTTGCACATCAAAAAACTTTATGCCTACTGTTCGTTCACCAGGAGCGTCGCCCATGAGTAAGTGAAACACAATTGAACAGGACATACATTCGAATCCAACGGTGGTCCAAACGCCGGGGACCATGGTGCAAACAAGGCAATTATGCACCACCACACAATATATGCTATTCATGTCTGTTGTGGCAAAAGGGCCCTACAAAACTCTAAGAGCCATGGCCCTATGAACCACTGATCAGTGACCCCCGACCCAATACGACCCTGCAATCGGAAAGAGTCAGCGATCGTTGAATTCCCACATTCCCAATGGCCACTTGTCGCGAATTGACAGCTCATGTTGCCCCTTTATGTGTCCATGTCATCATCAGATTCCCCATTAAACTGCACTCAGAATTCCCATGTCGTCGAGGGAAACTCGTGAACTAACCCGCAAGTTGACCTCAGTTAACCGCACGATCACTGTGCACCTCACTACTGCGCTTGCCATAGTCCCATCTGCTATTGATTGGTGTTCCAAACGGTCCTGAAGCCCCACACTGCCATAACTGGTGGGTGTTTGTCACCACCTGCTGCACAGATTTCCAGCCTGAACGCTCACTGGAAATCTTCAGTCCTCGTAGAGAATTCAGTTGTATCAAAATTTTAAACCATCATAGCATTTCCGCAATGCGAAATCTTCCTCGACCTTCCCGAATCTCTGCAGGTCAGTGGCCTCACATTAGGTCCAAACACCAAATAAATCTTACAATATGACATTGAAGGTGATGGCAGAAGTCCAGATTCATTTCCGACCAGAGTGGCCCCACGGCTCTTCCCGCATTCATTGCCATTTGTTTCATGTGATGTTGTGTATCCACGGCCTTTAGTTACAGAGGACCCAACGGCGCCCTGGGAAGTGTTACCTTAGGGGGGGATGGGGGGGGGTCATTCTCTCTCCCCAATGGGACATCTACTCAAATTCCTTCAATGGACATAGAAAGGCCCCACGAAAAGAATGTAAATTGGGGTATGACACCTTGAGCGCCGTGCTTCTTGGCTGTACTTGATGTTGTTTGCGACTGTGGGTCTCCACCCTCGCCATGTGAACAATTTCAACATGTTCCCTTGCACTCATGGACAGTCCCTTCGCACCATAGTGCTGTTCCTCAAGCGATCATTGGTTAGAGGTCCAGTCATTCATTGTGAATCATCCAATCTTACGAAAATGACCCCAGAATGAAACTAATGCGCCTATCAGCATTTCTGAATCTGATAGATGTGGGTTCTGAAAGACAGTGTTCCGAATCCGTGTCCAACTCTGGCAAATTTCCTCCATTAACTACCGTTTCCTTTGGATCATGCGACAGCATGATAGCAGATTGTACAGATGAACAGTAAGCAAACCTTTGTCTTTTGCCTGTTCCCTTTAAACGTTTTCTCAAGGTTTTCACTCTTCTTCACTCTTTCTTGTTTCCTGACTAGAACCCGTACAGCTTAATTCTGCATGCGGAAGTTTTCCACTCTATTTGAAGAATTAATGCTCCGATTATGTCAGCTTCCCATCAAATTTCCTAAAAATGCCGACCTTCACAACAGCCATTTTGCTCTCGGGAATCCAGGCTCAAATATTGTCCATGGCGCACAGGACATCGATACCCGTTCACACGCTAAACTACTCTTTCACACACTGTATTTAGCGCAGTGAGCATCAGCCCATGTCTCACCCTGACTGGGCTATTTGTTTTGTCACCCAGTCAGGCGCTGTGTGTCTGTCATGTGTCCCTCATGGAGTGAAGCAACAACATGACCAACGGCGAATTCAACATACGTGTGTGGGACCTGCCCGCCATCAAGGCGGTCTCAAAGCTAGCCCCATGACGCACGGCCCCAGACCATCAGGGGGCCAGGCGTTCTCTGCCATGAGTTTGGTTTTGGTTTCTGGCTACTTCGCAGAGGTTCCTCCTTTGGCGAGCATTGGCACGTGGACATGGACATTTTTGGTTGTCACAGCATGGGCCAGTGGCGTCGCATATCAATTATCGATGTGCTTGCAAAGACCCAAAACGGCAAGACACACAAGTGCACACACCGGTGCAGCCATTCATCTTACAATACCCCATCGCATCCAAATCCCCCAACACAGTCAAGCCGCTCATCTGAGCAAACTAAAATCCCTCTGCTCCTCAGCACCCGAACAAATGCATGCAACAGCAAAATACATGGCGCCATGGCCGCAGGCGCCTGTGAGCTTGGTCCCCCTGGCTTGGCAACGAAACGAGACAAGAGCCTGTCTAGAGAAAGAGCCCCAGCAGCACCACCAAACCTTGCAAAACTGCAGCCCTTCCCAGAACCTTCGCCACAACAGCAACGCCCATTGGAGGTGCACAATTGCCCTATGGGCTGCTGCAGGCAAGCTCTAAAAAAATTGTGATCCGCTGTTCTGTAGGGTCAGGGTCATCCCATAGCGGGAACAGGTCCACAAGCTTCCGCGGTGGGGCCCTTGTGAGAGACACAGAAAGCAGATCTGGCATTTTCGCCAGACACTGAAGCGGAGACCTCCAGGACCAGAGGGTGTGACGACACACGTTTTGCCCTGCTGACTATTAATGCTAGAGCAATCCAACACCTCACCATCCAGGCATGCACACCAGCACTGCATAATTCATTCTATATGCCACCACGCGGCCTCTGTGCCTTCAAGAAAGCCAGACACTCCGAGGAGAAGTAAAGGACACGTCGTTCCCAATGTAGGCCTGGAGCGGTGCTGGATGCGTCAACGGGCAGCACAGTGCCTGATCGCCCAGCCATGAACCAGAGAGGGCTGCAGTGGAGCACCAGAATCGCTCACCTTAGGTGTGGGTAGATGTCATACCCACATGCTCTCAAACATTTCATGGTCAGGATAGGATGGCATGTAGGGTAACGGATCTGTGGCCTCCTCCCTGCAAGATTTGGTCCGGTGCGCAATGTACATGTCCTTCGTAGGGCTGCATAGACCCATGCAGTCCTTCTTCCTGATTCCAATGGCCTCTGTTGCGCAATCCTCAGAGCACAACCGCATGTCCTCGAAATGGGTGACGTTGTGGCTGAGCATCCACACGCCCACAGAAGTGTCTGCAAGCACATTCAACAAATACATTGCTCGAGTCAGGTTGGAACCTGCCTGGCCCCATGCCTGTTTGAGAGTTTCTACTTGAGGATCGTGCTATATCGTATCACAATCCACATGAGACCAAAGAAGTGATCTGAGTCTTGCTTGCTGTAGCGCTTCACAACTCAGGTTGGACAAAGGACTGCATTTTCTTCAGCAAGCGAAATGGAATCATCATGGGACTGAAGAGAAAACAGTCAAGTTGCTTGCACTGCACTAGGACTGAAAAACATCAATCGGACCAGCACCCTGCTCAGTCTATGGCTACAGCCGTCTTTTCTTCTGTACACGACATTTTATTGCTATTTTGGAATGCATTACAGGAATTGGCACAAACAGTCCTCAATCGCCAGGACATTCAGTCCACAACATAGACTGTCCAGCCACTGGAACCCTTGGACTCACACTGATCTGTCACAAAGAGGCACTCGTCAAACGCTGACGGTGCTGTCCCTCACAGTTTTCAATTGCATTGTCGTCAGTTTTGCGGCGCTGCCCAGTAAAAGGGTACATAGTTTGCACTGCCTGCTAGATGGCCAAGCCGCCTGAAAGGTACTGCCCTGCAAGCAATGAACAAGGAAGTAGGCAACTGGGAAGGCTAGCATGCGAACAGGTGGATCACGTTGCAGACATAGAACAGCTTCAGTTCTCATAGGCTTGGTCTCTGGTTGTTCATCTATCTGAACGGTTGGACCCAGCTAACACCAAATACAACGCCCAAAGTGACAGGACTCTGTCTCTGTTGTCACCAGCTAGGGAGATCGTCGCTGGGGGAGATGGCACTGGGGAAGGTGCTTGCGGGAGGCATGCGTAAACATGCATGTACTCATATCCACACTTCAGGAACTGTCATGGATGAAAGGAGGGTGGAATACACTGTGGGCCATAAACAATGGGACACTATGGCTCATGACAAAATGACCAAAAAACGTGCAGTTCTCCCACTACGTCAAAGGGATCAAATAACAAATCTTCTGCCAGCACTCAGCTGGGCAGCTGTGCCAAGCAAGCAAGGGGCAGCTACACCATCAGCAAATATTCTGGGATCATTTTAAAGTCCATTTTGTGCAACTGTAAACTAAGTAGCCATGCCTGCCCATCCCTCATTCTGGACACACGTGGCCATATTCTTTATGGCAGGATCGACCAATTATGACAGCAGCAATGACTGCCAAAGGGCACATCACCTTCATTGGCCAACATTCTGAGGTTGTCCATGTTCCTGATGATGACCTTCTCAACGACCTGCCTTGACATGACATAGAGACTGCCATATGCATGCAGGAAGTAGTCACTGCCCAGCAGTATATGCTGTGGCTCAAACCAGCGTGTGCCCTCATATTTCCAGACATCCCCATGCTTCATGCAGCCGATGTACCCTGGTGGTCCACACAGAAGGCTAACTCCTCATTCTTGCCCTTGACAGGGTTTCCCCAAAACCTTCAGTGCTGTTCTCAGGTATGCACATCACTGTCCACAGAACGGACACTCTTTCTGTGTTTGTCTGACAAGATACGCAAAATGCACAAAGTAGGGGGTGAATACGATTGCAAAGAATTGATGCAGCGCAATGGCACAAATGCCACAGCATCAACGCCTTCACCTTGAACCCAACATATGCAAACCTGAGTACATTCATAACAAATGATGGCTCAGGACTAATATCTCAGAGTACTTGCCGTCATAACACTCTAAAAGCAGTTACTGGATGTCCAAGGTGCTTGCAGCAGGCCTTACCTGCACCCATGCGTTTCCATTGTTTGGTAGCTGCCTGCAGACGATCAGGTATTAGGTAGATGTCATCATCGATCTTGACGATCCAGTCAGGACTGTAGCCTGCCATGACAGCGCTGAAGAAACTCTTTGTCTTATTGGCAAGCCCATCGTAAGACTCCTGCAGGGGACAGCACCAACACCGTTATGCCAGGAACCTTGACAGACGATCTGTGATATTCAGAGTATTTCCCAATCTGAACTACTGTATTCATTCCTGGGCTCTTGTTGATCTTTGCACCCGATTGTGTACAGCTGGCCATGATGCAGGTTGGCAGCACAATACACACTTCCTAGCTCTGTACCTTGGCAGGATGCTCACAGTTCCTTATACAGGGCCCCTTGATCCATGCTCCTTGACTGACACAAATTCTCTGTTGGACAATACAGTGCATCGCCTTTGCCCAATGGAGAAATTCCCATCAAAATCGAACTGTGCTCATCCAAATCGCCATGAACATATGAATTCTCTTGAGCAGCGCACGTTGCCGCACGCCCTTCATATGTTTGTGGACATATCCATATCGCTGCATACAGCACGGCGAAGAGCCTTAAGCACATTTCCTCAAATGGTGCTTAGCACGCTTGCGTGTATCCTTGCACTGTCCCTGGCCTTGCCATTGCTTGTCCGCCAGTGTGGCCAACAAGGATGCCACCACTTTCCAGGCAGCCAGTACAAAGCAAACTGTATTGCCCAATTCCTTCCATCAATAGTTGTCCCCAAGTAACTAGTTGA
Source organism: Ostreobium quekettii (assembly GCA_905146915.1). NCBI lineage: Eukaryota > Viridiplantae > Chlorophyta > Ulvophyceae > Bryopsidales > Ostreobiaceae > Ostreobium > Ostreobium quekettii. The sequence continues at coordinate 29,579 of CAJHUC010000851.1, read as the reverse complement.
TTGGCCAAACAGTGTCTCCCCTTGACGCTTTGATGCGGTGGGAATTGGCATACTGGCACCATCCTGAAGGCCTGCCTTATCTTATTATAGCAGAAGAAGTTGCCCAATTTCAGCCCACAACCCTTGCAGCCAACCTACAACGATCGGCAGCCTCAAGATGTCACCGTGCTCTTCATTCTCTTCTGCTATCTGTCTCTCCTCTTCGGCATCATTACTGTGGCCAATAATGAAGCGCATTGTAATTCCAAGCTCCCTCTGCATCCTGCACAGCAGCACCAATCTCAGCCAACAGGCTTCAATCATCATGAGTGAGACAGCAGTTGCACCACATAAGAGTACTCACAGTGGGTAGTGAAATAGCCCTGGGAATTCACTACACGAAGTTCAGGCATCAAAGTTCAGGCATAAGTGGCAATTGGCCTGCCACATGCCATAGGTATCTACTCTTCCTCCACACACCAGCATGGCAAATATCTTGCTCTTCTTTCTATCGACTGGTGGTACATGTGGAGATTTCTATACCAAACCTGGCAGCATGCAAGACAAGATTCATTTAATTTACCAAGGCCCTGCATGCCCAGAAGACAGCTCATCTTCTTCTTGTTGCGAAGAATTACTAACTCCTCAGAGACAGCCCTGATGTGCAGCAAATGAGACATCACTGCTCCATGCGTGATGTACAGCGAAAAAAATAGATGCTATGTGGATTGGCATAAAGACATGTGTTGCTTTTGAGTTGTGCTTGGCCTGCCTGCAAATTCTCATCGATACACAGGCTCTGAAATCTGTCTGCCATTCTCCCAAACTGAAACGAAACAGTTGAGGCACTTCAAGCACATACTGGATGTGGTCCTCCCCAGTCGCAGGAAACCATGTATCTCTGATGGACTGTCGCCGTTTTGCATAATTATAGCGCAGCTGTGTCTCTGGATCATCCTCTGCGTCCACCAGCTTTCCCCTGTCAGTGATTCCACTCTGTTGGTGCACCACAGACACGATCAGCCACTGTCCCACATAAAATACATTCATCCATGTGCACAATGTGTCGAACAGAAAAGTGCGTTGTATAAATCTGCAATGAAATAAAGCTGACCTGCAGCAATCCAGTGCCCCTGCACCTGACACTCGCATGGTCGGCAATGCCAATGTTGCAAGTTGCATTTTGTGCAGGCCCTGGATCCATGCTGCAACCCAGCATGCCTTTTTGCACCCTCTCTTGTGGCTTGCCTCATGCCGTGCTGAGAGGCATGATTAAACTGGGTACAGGTACTATTACACTGGTAATGTGATTCCAATTGTGCCACTCCCACCACCACACATGCACACATGCAACAAGCAAACTGGGGCCATTTCAAACTGCAGAACCAGAGGAGCCAGTCACCGAAAATGGCACCAAGGATGTAAAGCAAAGCAGGGTATGCACATCATGAGCAGAAATGTGGTCACAAGTGCTTGCAAGACAGGACAAATTCACACGCACTACATGCATCTGGCTGTCTGCTCATCTATCTGGTTCGTTGTAGGCCAGAGCAAAGACTTTCACAGATCATTTTGGCGGTTCTCGGTTCCCCAATCACAAATAATGCATTCCCAACCCGAATGACTGTTGTCCAAAGTCTCTGGGTGTGTAAACGCTAAAGTACAACACTCCTCCTCCAGACTGTTATTAGTTACTTGACTACGGTTTCTCATGCTTCGAACACCCAAAAGTCCACGCTATTCTTGACATGAATAATGTTGTTGAAGCGCGTGTACCCAAGCTGTCATCATTCCCTTCGCAACATCCACTGTTATGCACTCACTTCCTTTCGGTGCAAATAACCTCATGGGGCATTAGGTTTGGGTTGGCCTGTCCTGCCACAGGTTTTATTGGCTATCCCACATCCCGACATGCGCTAGCGCTTGGTCCACGCTCGGCGGCACGCACGTCTCTCACGGCATCCTGCATCTCGACGGCGACAACCGGACAGGTCGACCGCGGATGCCGCCGCGGTCAAGGCCATCGGCGCGGTCTGCTCGCCGCGAGGAAGCGCGATTGCGATCCCGCTCGACGCACGGAACAGCTCCGCAACCCGTCGCACCTCCCCATGCCACCCACCGAACATCCCATCCACCGCTTCCACGATTCCCGTGAAACGCGTTCCCGCAATCCCCCAGAGCCACACGCACTCACGCCCCCAACTCCCCATTCCGTCGCCACCCCACTCACAAAGACGCCCACGAAAATCCTCCCGCCCAAGTCGTCCGTCTTCCTCGCCGCGCCATGCCCGTCGGTCAATCCCGCCCCGATCCTCCCTCCACCCTCCTGGCCCTCCCCCTGGCTCTCGTACTCCGCCAGGAAGGTGTTGAGCTGTGCGCGCAGGCCTACCACCAGGCTGGTCACCGCCGCCGCGTCGCTGGCCGACCTCTTGGCGAACAGCGCGTCCAGCTTGGCGTCCACATCGCGCAGGCCGGTCAGGATGCGGTCGCTGGCGGGGCGCGAGGGCGAGCCCTGGACGCCCGCGGAGCACTGCAGGGCGCGCTGCCAGAAGAAGCCGAGGTGGAGGACGATGCTCAGGACGACGATGAAAAGGAGGAAGGGGCTGCGCGACTGGAGGGTGTCCTGGAGCGCGCGGCTGGCGGGTGGGGAGGAGGCGGAGGGCAGGCGGGACGGGGCGGAACCCATTCAGGCGCGGGCGGGTGCCTGCCCGGTGGCCGGGCGATCGCTGCGCGCCCCCCACTGTGCCTGGCGCCCGGCCGCTGTGTTCCCGCCGCTGTCGCTGTCGCAGTGTCGTCATTTTGTGTCCGATGGGCGGGTCCAATGGGACGTTCGTGGGGGCGAAGAATGGTCAGTGGGGTCCATGGGGTCAATGGAACCCAGCGAATCGGAAGCGGGGAAGCAACGATAACCATGCCCTGTTACTGTTACGCTTTGTCGCTCCGCATTCTGTTTTTCAGTGCGATACTTTTATTATTTTTGCGTTGCTCCGCAAACATTTTGTTAAAAGAGCGTTATTTATTTTATTATTTTTCTCCGCAGAAAATGGCCAAGCGTTACGTTACTATGCGGAAGGGTTTACAAACAAACAGCAATAGGTTTCTGCCGCAGGGTGCGGGCGGCCGGCCTATGTGGGGTGGGTGCGCAGGCGGTTTGAATCGACGGCCAGGTTTGCAAGGACGTATCCAGGACTGCGCCCTTTGGGATTTCGTCCACGGCAATTTGGGTCAGTCAAAGTCCATGGCCCGTTCGATGGTGGACAATGGATTTTCGGCGCTTGGGGAGTAAGTGACGGCGAGTGTTCGAGCCCCGCACTTACCTTGCTTCGCTTAGCGCCGACAGTTGGCCTTATTCGAAGCAAGGTATCTGTCTGCGAAGGCATAGCCCTTTTGCAGAGTTTACGAAACTCACCACTATGCATCACCTCTGGCATAACTATCAAAATCCGTCAACTACATTTGCCATGAAATGGCAAAACACAACCCTTGCATCTGGCAGGCGATGATGGGCGTGAGCAGCAACAGAAGTGTTTGGCATCACCATTGCCGTTCTGCAGGCCAAGCAAGCTTGATAGGTAATGCTCTTTCAGTATTTTGATGAGTGCAGTGACCCAGGACTTCAGCATCAACAACCGCATCCGATTCTAGAGGGAGATCGAGTTCGTTGGATTCAATCATGAAGTGAAAGAAGTGACCAAACTCGCAGCCACACCAACTCCAGAATCACAAAATTCATTCCACACAAATCAACTGGGTCAAAAGTCAATGGTCGCAACAAAACTGCTCCGGCCATCCTGGCCATTTCTAAAAGGCTGCCTCTCCGATGTTGCAGCCAATAGCGACCTACTGTGCTGTCGACCTCCTACAAACGCTTCTGTATAGCACAGTCCGATACTATCCTCCTCTATCAGCGATCAGCAGTCTCCTTGGCAGAGTTCCAAGCACCAAATGATGCAAAGACAGAGAATCCAGTGATCCTATTAAACGCCCAGACTGCTGTGGACAAAACCGCCGTCAAAAAATGGCCATCCAGCAAGGGGTCTGCAGCGCCACCGCCAGACTTGTGAGTCCCAGAGGTTCCCTTTGGTTGGCAGAACGACGCCCACAGGCGATGCAGACAGCAGCCAGGCACATCGCCATTTATTCCACACAGTGCGCAGATGGCATCCCACACCCTGTGTGCCCCAACCGAACAGTGGTACGCCTCTTCCAATCACCTCGTGCCTGGCTGGGATCAAGGAGCGATGAAAGAGCGCAGACGGCCCACCTGCACAGAAGTTCGACCCACAATGCCCTCACTTGCAAGTGCATTGCCAGGTCGGCGATTCATCAACAAAAGAGCACAAGGAGGGCAAAATTCGCCCATTTCAACCCCTTCCAGTCATCGCCATATCTGGCAGGGCGTCTCGCCACAACCTCCACCCATCGTAGTCATCCAGAGCGAAATTGCCAGCAGAGCAGTCGGTTGAGATGTTGTCCCAAGAATGTGTCATCTCTGCCCTGAACAAGCGGTATTGGAATTCTGGAGCATCCACATCTAGGTGCTTGACCTGCAGGACCGTCCAAGCACGCTTGCTGTCAACAAATGGCATCGTGCGCAAGCAAATTGGCCTAGAATATACAAAACTTGCTGAACACTGAAGTTCTTGATCAAATAAAGAACAGACAAATCCACAAAATTGTGTCAGTGCGATGTTTTGTCACCACGAGGAACAGCTGATCCAGTCCAGTAGTCCATCTCTGAGCGAGAATCATGGTGTTCTGTTCTGCTGAACGAAGTAACTTTTTGCATAGCTATATTGGAGAATACTCTACGGATTTAGGCCACATTAAAAATCGAAACAAGCACATTCGCTGGTGGGTATTGGGACTGGTAGAAGGACGGGTACTACAACAAGCCAATCCAAGCACTGTTTCATCCAACTAATCTATAGTAGTTTCACTATGCAATACTAGCAATCTGGTTGCGTACTTTAGTGGCGCACCAGCAAAAATGGACATAATGTGCGAACATGTACTCCACCATGCCCACAGCCATCGCATATGGACTTGAAATTCCAGAAGGACAAAGGACATAATATCGTCCACCACATTGGAGCGTCTTGTTCAAAACAAAAACCTTAGCAGGTGAAATGGAGCGTTTAGACACATTATGACGTTGGCATATGTAAACATTACGACATCCATATTACTATCAAGCAATACCAACCTTTTAGCACATTTCCACACCAGATATTTCTAAATAGACATTAAGGCTCTGCTCCACAGATGTCAAGAGCCAAATTTCAAAGCACCAGATACCATCCATCTTGTCCTTGTCACAGCATAAGGTACATGGTGCCACAATTCACTCAACTTCTTCAACTTCTTAAATTTGCCTATGTCCTGCAGACACAGTCACTAATCCGTGGCGACTGCCACAAGTAAGCAAATTCGTACAACACGAAAGTGCCATGTGCTGCGATGGCTCACTCTGCCATCGCCTTCGGAATGTGCAAAGGCAGAGACTTGTCATTCGTCATGCATTAAATCCATGTCCGAGAGTACCAGTAGCGGCTCACCACAGTGTCATGTGGGCATCCATTCCAGGCTTCCTTGAACCCCGAGTGAACATGCAGCCCATTGGCATCATCCCCTGTGTCAGCCAGCATCACACTGACGAGAGTGTCCTCCCATGGCAGGCCAGACCACCAACGCGTGCGCCTGAAGGTCACCCCAACATGGACCCCGATCAGTCAGAATAACAGAAATCCTAGGTTCAGTCCCGCACGCTAGGAATCAAGAAACCAATGCCTCTGCCTCTACACAACATAGTATGAGGTGTGAGAGACAATGACAGCATGGGTCTTGTGTCCTTGCCTTTGGTTTTCGTTGTGTGCACAGGCAAAGTGTGCCCAGGTGTACATCATGTGCACCATACGACAATGGGAATGCATAGTCTGCAGTTCTCAAGCTCCGATTCCCAGTGCCTTGTCTGGCCATGCAGCTTTGGACGCCAACAGTGTCAATGCACATGACATGGCAATGGATACAGTGACATATGATGAAGCAAGTTGACAAAGACGAGTTGCATGTCTTATGGAAACTGCATTTTGCCCTCTTATGCAAAGGCCAGTCTTGGGTTACAGCTATGACGCACAACCAACAGACACTGCCAAAGCTTGTGTTGAGTTCAGCAGCTGAGAGCATCCAAGCCTTTTGACCAACAAGATAATCACAAGCAAAGTTGTGGACCTCCTAAAACCATTTACACTGGTTGTCCACAGAACTAACTACATGTCAGGTTACCACAATAAAACATCACAATTCCATGCCTCTGTTTCTTGTTAATGAAATGCAAGGCAAAGCTAAGTTCACTTTAGGACAATATGCTATGGATGGCCAGTATTGCCTTCCAGGAGCCCACGTGGAAACTACATCCACCAGTGAATGAAGCCGTTGTGCTACCCTGTGTTGCTATGTGACTTACTAAGCCCCTCTCCTGCCCATTCCCATCGATCTCTTTCTCAGAGTTCTCACTTTTCTGCATCCTCTCCATGGTCCCGCACACGCTGAACTATTTGTTCAGCCTTGTCTCGAGACAAGATGAACCCCCATCCCAATAGATCCATCCTGCCAGGAAGGTGATCCCCTTCCGCCATGCGTTCATGTGGTGCTTGCAGCCTGTTGCATTAAGCAAAGCAGTCACCAACAGCCACAGGCTGGTGGCCAGCGCTGCTGCGCTCTCCAGGCAGCCCAAGAAGTGCCCAGAAGCAAATCGGCAAATGGACAGGAGATTCAGGGCAGGCAGATGCCAGCAAGACATGCAAAAGTTGGGCACAGCCACAAGGACGGAACAAGAACGGGTGGAGGAAATACACACCTTGGACTTGGATGGAAGCCAGCGTAAGCCATGTGGTGATTTTCTTCCCAACTACCTCCAAGTTGCCCAATGAACATCTTATGCATCCAAGGACCCCTCCCTGCATGTTTGGTCTCAGTCAGAATGAATTTTGGTCAGCAAGCAGGAGATGAAAGGACAGGATGCATGCAGAGAAAAGACCATTCTGCACGGGCGAATCGTGGCAACCACCACATTCTCAGCTGCGACAGTTCTCAATTTCATGGGTCATCAGCTGATCTACAGCTTGCTACATCCCAGTATGGGAAAAAGCCGCGTAAGCTTTGTCCAGGAACATGAACCCAGTGCAACTGCCCTGTTTCCAAGGCTGATCAACAACTGTAGCCATTCCATTGACGACTGTGAGAACGAGAGATAAATGAATATTTGTGGATTAATGGGGTGAATATGATATTGAGTATGGTGAAATGAGTTTGGAGATCTGGGGAATGCGGAAGGATACACTTGCAGTGTTATTTGACTCATCCACAGTACACTCATCGGTACACTCATCCTGAATGCATCCAGCCACAGCTTGCTTCCCGTGCCTGGGAATGACCATGTGTGATGAGCTTGTTTTTCATCTCAATATTCATCATCTTTAAGTGCAAAGCAACTGCTTCAGCACCACAAAATGGTCATCTCCAACACGCAATTCCGATTAATCACTGGTTGCAATTCCTCAAGAATGGCCCATTCGGATTCCAGTGCCTTGCTTGCCTCACCTGACGCTTTGTTGGGATTCCCTCTTCGGATAAGGCTTAAAAGGTTGTCTCCCCTCAGGTAACATTCATCGTCGACTTTCATTATGTGAGTGTAATTGCAGGGGCTGCGAAGAAAACGTGTATCAACAGATGGGATAACAGATAAGCATTGGATGAACAACATTCTGATTGCAGCCATTGCAAGTTCATTGCAGTTGCCATACACTGAAGGACTTCATTCTAATCATCATTCCCACTCCACTTATCAACTCTTGCCATTTCTTGGCACGCCGGGGCTTGCTCCTCGCGTGCTCAAGGAAATAAGGCATGGCTATCAAACATCTTTAATCTTCAAGCTCAATATTACATTCAAATATCAATAATCATACATGCTGCAAATGTCTCTTTCTCCTCTGCTTCATCTCCAGACTGGGGTTCGTCTCTCTTCGGAACCACTGCATGGGTCAATAATTTCGGTTGCATTGCGAATTTCTGGAACTGGGCGGGTTCAGACAAAAGCGTCAGGCCAATCCAGGCATTGACTGGCACCATCGATCACCTCCAGACATTAAAATAACTGGCAAAGATTCATCAACAAAACTAGTTGACCCTCCGGAACATTTCAACCAGTACTCGGCACTTCACATTGATAGCGAGTACTGCATCCATGAACCAGTATTGTGGGCAATCTTATTGACCAATTGACCATTTAAAACTCATACTTTGCTATCATTTCACTAATCAAAACAACCCTATACTCCAGCCCTCACAGTACCATATGATATAGTTGTCAATTGATGGCACACACACACACACACACACACACTTCGAATCCGTCCAAACAGAACCAAACAAGCCCCAGTTGGATACCATGGATCTATGGACAAGTGTTGGGCACAATTGTGAAGCCCCCCATACCATTCACTGGTGCAATGGGAGTGCGAAATGCACATAAAAAGATGCTTCAAACATCGCATCGTAAAACATTAATGAAACAGCGCACTCCATTGCTCTTGCCCATCGTTCCCTCCATGCCCAGGAGATTTTGTGCGGCATTTCGCTGTTCCAGCAGTGGTTGCTGTGACCGGGACAGTGATGTGTTTTTTTCTGCATTGAACATCCAATGAGCTGATGGACAGCAGCAACACAATGGGGGCAGGAACGGCCTTGCTGATGCAAAAGGCCAAAATGCACTGAAATACATGGCTTGTTCCAACTCCATGCACACCCACCCACCAAGGATCCACAGCATCGAGTAATAATGCCAATGAGCACACGGATGTCACCAGTGGGGCACTGCTCCATTGCGAAATCCTTGTCAATGTGCAGTCCAGCCATGGCTATTGTCAGTGGCACATCGGGCTCAGGAAGGTGCAATTTGGATCCTCCTTGACCTGCACCCTGGCACAGAATAGCAGGTCATGAGTGCGATGGTTTCCATTACCTGCATGACCCGAGCATCGCATCGTGACTGGGTTGTGGAACACTTGGCAATAACCTGGGCAGAGTGTCCAGCTCCCTGCCGCTTTTCCTTGCACACTACCATTTAGACGGTGCCCCAAGGTGCTAGCACCCTTTTAGACAGTGCTCCAAGGTGCAAGCACACAGGTTTGCCTCACGTAGGTGGCTGCAATCAACGCAGACTTTGAAAACTACTGGTGCAGCACTATGCGCAACGCTTTTGAATGTGGTGCACTCAAGCTGAAAACAGTTTTGTTGCAAAGAGATTTTTAGACTTACATAACCACACTCTGCACACATGGGCTCTGAAATTGCTTGTAGAATCACAATAGCCAGCACATGACGTGACAGTGCCCTTGCACCTTTTTCAACTTCTAGCAACAATTCTCTTATGCAGACAAGAAACCATTTTTCACCAAGCGTGCAAGCGTTCCATTGATGCTGTGTCGATCGGACGGATCTGGCCTTCAATCAGCGCCCACCAGCAGCACTGCTGTCCGGACGTTACAGGGGCTGTGCGCCCACCAGCCCTCAGCAATGGACAACCGCGAGACAGATGCTGGCTTGTCCCTGATTTCTCGGTCAGTGTTTGGCAGATGCAAAGACGATATCCGCCGCGGGAAGCCGCTCACCGTCGCAGCACCGTCCGCTTCCTTCGCCCCGTGCCCCTCGACGGTGATGTGCCCCAGCCCCTTCAGCATCTCCGCCCTCGCGTAACTGTCGCCCGCCCGCCTCGGATCGTAGTACACTAGGCCGGCGTCCCTCCACAGCGACAGGTTGAGCGCCACCGGCAGTCGCACGAACCACCCCGCATGCATCACCTCCATGTAGCCGTCGCCACTGTCAAACACCCGCCCCCCCCGTCCCGCACCCTGCCCTTGGTCCAGAACAGGAACCTCGATCTGCCGGGCCCGTCCGAAACCGACGGAAAGGCCCCCAACAGGCCGAGCACGGAGATGATCACCACGGCCACCAGGAACTGGAGCATGGTCGGGCGCCACAGGGTGCCCGCACGCCACCTGGACCACGCGCCCTGAAGGGCGTTCGTTGATCGCAGCACGCCCAGGTCTCCGTCGCTCATGTCATCCGGCCGCATCCCGCCGAGGCAGGCCTGGTCGCCCAACGAGACCTCAGGGCCGCTCCCCCGCGCGAGATGTGACGAATGCGTCGGTGGCGCCAATCCCACCCGCAGGTCCAGGCGCCGTGTCCTCCAGGGTGGCTGTAGGTAGGGGACGGAGCGGCGCCAGGAGCGAGGGGGGTGGGGCGCTGTGCGGGCTGATCGGCTGCTGGGCGGGTGGCGCGTCTGTTTGCATTGGGACTGGAGTAGGTCGCTGTTGAGTCACAGTAGTGGGGAGGACGTGGGCTGGCGGCAATGTTGGTGAAGGAAACGCAACTGATGGGAACTGTTGGGTCGGGGCGCCTTCGGAACCGGACCCGGACCCGCCTCGCCGGGAACCTGGTGGCATACGGGCCACCAGGTCGCTCCACCCCAAACTACCACCTATACAATATATCCAGGTTAGGGGAGTTATCATGAAAGAGGTTGGTAAGCCGTCTCCTACACCATTTCTAACAATAGGTCCTAGGTAGAGCGTCCCCCACCCTAGACCTGTGTGTACTATATGTACAAAAGCAATTAATTAAGTGACTATTCAAACCTAGATGGTTGTGGAAGCCTGCGGGGCTATTCAAGTCTGCATTGCATTTTTCCGTTTATTGTTCGGGCAGTGTTTGTGAACATGACCAGCTTCAGTCACTCGGAGGTGATCACATGTTGAAGAGAAAGAGTGGTTTCTGCGGACAATGTTCTTGTCTACAATACCCTCATTAAACTTTCCTTCGGCTTTTGCGCCGGAAAGTGGCCAATTGGCTTGGTAATTCATCACAACAGAAATTGTAGAAATATAGGATCAACCTGCACCTCTACCCCATCCACATCCCCCACAACCTCTTCCGCTCCCACGGCCCCTGTAGTTGCCATAAGACCATCGGTCTTGGGCTCCTCGGCCTCCACCACATACTGCCCACGGAAATGATGGAACAAACACCCCAATTGGGATGCGCCCACTGCACAACACATCAAGGGATAGTGTTGTGATCTTCCCATTATAGGTTGTTGAGCATCCTTCCTCATAGGGGGTTGCGCTTTGCGCCCACTGGAACATGTTCTAGCATAAGCACAAAACGCAAAACACACACATTTAGTGTTTACGTTTTTTCCGGATATAAGATTGAATACGTTGCACAATTGCTATAAGTCGGTTATTCTCAAATGCTTGCACTAACTTCTATGCAATTCCAACTGATTTTGCTGGTTCCCATGCATGGTTCCCGCGGGGTTCTGACAGAAATAGATTACATATAGGACAACAAGACAACGGCACAACTGATACAAATAGATGTCTAAAAGATTGTTCAAGTTAGCGTAACATTCAACCATTGAATGGTAGGCCCAAAACTACTAAAGTAACCAAATACAGGAGAACCTAAATAATCCCAAAAGAATCCCCTAAAGTATCTTCCCAACAACAACATGATGTGACTTTAATTAGAAGTAAATGACCTTGAGTCCTAAAGTCATAACACACAGGTCATGGAGGGGTCACTGATTAGTGCCACCGTCCTACAGAAGTTGCTATTTAGCACCCCCCCACCAATAGTATATAGCGTGGGTTGCTTCCCGTTGCTTCCTACTGTCCTGTTACTCGGGGTGGCCCAATTATGCTTGCATCAACCCCTGTGGCCTAGGGACCCCTGCCACTTATTCACTGCGCTCACTATAACCCTCCACGGTTTTGGCACCTGCCAGCTTGCATTCCCCATTGCCTGGCAGGAGTTGGCAAGAGTTGGCCCAACTCTTCATGTGGATCCACGGAACAATCTCCTGGCGTGGTTTTCGGTTCGATGCGGGCGATGGCGCCCGCCGAGGCGCCCAATGAGGCCGCGGGGCCTCCTCCGCTGGATTGCCGGCGGGCTTTCCGGGGCGCTTGTGTCTTCGGGTACGCAGCGTGGGCCTAGGCCGCAGGGATGGCCGGGCGCGGGGCGGCTGTGCGCGCAGTGGGTGCGCGGCGCCGTGCGGCTCGCGGGTGCAGCCGCTGGGAGGCACGAGACAGGGGAAACACGGTTACAGTACTGCGTCTGGTGGTCACCCTTTTGGGGCGGCCACCAGCGCGTGTCACGTGACAATGCAGCGCACTGTATCGTATCATGTCCAGCGATAGTATCTCATCCCCCAATACGGTCCAGGAGAGGGCCCTAAAGTACTAGATATTCAACTAACCATATCTCCTCAACCGCTAAGCCAATGAGGGTGGTTCAAAAACCTATGGACTCCAAACAGAGTCTACTTTCACCTGAGATACCATAATCACTTTATGCAGCTTCACTTTGACTCCCACTTATGAAAACATTAACACACATGGATTTTACAGCATCTCCCCACCAGCGGATCGGGTGCCGTTAAATAAGTGAAGTATGCATCCCTTTGTATGATCAGCGCAAGAATTGCGGTAAAATGTTACTTTGTTGTTTAGCTTTCGGCCGGGATCCACCGCCCCCCTCTTCCCCCTCTTCCCCCCCCTCTTCCCCCCCGCCCCTTGCTATCGGGCTAAGTTCGAGAAGCGGCAGATTGCACCCCCCTCTGTAGGGCCAAGTGCTCAGTCTAGTTCGGATTCCCCTACCAATTCAAGTAGTGCTACGAGGTGTGCACTTGGCCCATTTGTATGTCTTGGATCTTTTGTAAATGAGGGGTCTTCCTGCGTTCGGGCCGGGTCCCTTGGCTCTTTTGCGCCGCATGGCGTGCTTCCGCCTTCTGTATCCGCCAGCTCCAAACCAAGGCCATGGGGTTTGGCTTGATGCACTAGCAATATACTTGCTATGGCACCCAATGAGACCCGTTGGTGCTTCCTTCATTGGATAGTTGGTGGGCCATCTGGGGCATTCATTACTTCGGATGCGCAATGTGGGCTTAGGCCAGTGGATTGGCCAGGCGTGAAGTGTCAGTGCACACAATAGGTGTGCGATACCGATGCAACCTACAGGTGCAACCACATGGAGGCCAGTGGTCGGCAAGAGTTGCGAACAATCGAGCTTATGGCCACCCTTTTGGCATGCCCCATGTCATGTGACAATGAGGACAACATCATTGTATCGATTAAATCTTGTCCCCTAATATGGCCGTGGAGTGGTACCATAAGTATTGTATTTTCAAGTAACTATATCTCCATTACCTGTTACGCGCACCGGCCTGATGTGGGGGACGCCCTACTAATGGCCCTTGGTGTGGGGGACGCCCTGCCCAAGATAACTATCCTCAACCCATGGTAACCATTCTAGGTATTAGGATACGGGAGTAGGAGGGGTGGTCCCGCCTAGGTCCCCGTAAGGACCTAGGTGCCCGGCGAGGTGGGTCCGCGGCTCAAAGAAGGCAGGAACCCCACACCCAGACACTTTACGTATCATTGGTTTCGGAGCCACCTAGGGGTGGCTGCTACGCTTTCGTCTGGGCGGGCGAGCAAGCCAAAAGCACCGGGCCCCTTCCCCGGCCTCCTCCATGGAGGCTGAGGAGATGGATCCAGAAGCCCGGAAGGGCACGCCCGAATCTTCGGGCGAGGAAGATACACCCCGGAAGGGGACGCCGACCAGTTCGGCCAGTGAGGACGTTACAACCCGGAATGGGTAGGAACAAAAAGAAGTCCGGAAGGACATTGCCAGCCCATCGTCAGGTCGAGCTGAGCCGGAAGGTAGCGACCAGCCGATGGCCGAGGCGGAGGAAGCTCCAGGAGAGGAAGCCCCAGAAGAAGAGTCGCCAGAGCCAGGCACGGTGGCGGCCCTACTGAAGGCGCCTGGTATCATGGAGCTCTTGGAGCAAATGGCGGCCGCTGCGGCCAAGCAGGCGAGAGAGAAGCGGGATGAAGAGACCGCCGAGAAGATCGCCTCCTTGGAATTGCAGCGGCGGCGGCTCAAAAAGAAGCCCGAAGGAACGAGGTGGCGATGAGGAAGGCGAAAAAACAGAGCCGCCAAGCCGAGGAGGCCAAGACCTCCGCTGAACAACATGTCGCCCAGTTGAACGATCGCCTGCTGAAGCAGCAGCTGCGGGCGCGCGAGGTGGAAGAGAAGTTCGCTAAACAGGCGAGACAACCCGAAAGGGGCACTGGTCCATCTGAGCTGCAAATGCTGATGATTCCAGAAGCAGAGGGCGACTGGAAGATGGTCGGCAAACAGCGGCCAAAGCGGAAGAGCCCGTCGCCAGGTGAGACGGTGCCAAAAGTTCGGACAGACTCGCATAAAGGCCAGAAGGTCAAGCCCGTTGGGCAAGTGGATGAGATCGAAGGCCGAAAGGTCAGGACCCAGGAGCCGCGGGTCAGATCACAGGTGCACATAAGGACACCTAGTGAGCCAGAGCAAAGTAGCGACGAGTCGCTCACAGAAAGCGCTCGTGCTGTATGTGGACCTAGTCCGGAAAGGCCGAAAGGTTGTGAGTGGAGCCCCCGGAGACCCGCATTACCGGAGTGGGGACCGGGAGAGAGCGCCAGGGTGCTGGAATTTATTCCGGACCCTGGTACTCCATACAGCCGGCAGCCACCATGCCGTGCTATGTGGACTAAGTTCCACAGTGATCTTGTGGACGAGTTGGATGAAGGCTGGCAAATGGCCGCCGAAAGATTTGGTGAAAAGCTAACCACCGCGAGATTGGTGAGAATCCAGAGGTGGTATGGTCCTGGAATGGCAGATCAAATTGCCAGAGAGGACCCGAACTGGCCTGAAAAAATGGCCTTTGCGCTCAGGCATATCCCTGAACCATGGGATTTGAGTGAGGGAACGCCGGAAAGGCCAGACCCCAATGATCCCCACAAGCGGTGGGAGGAGATCTCAGAATTGTCGTTCTCATCATGCGCTTCCCCATTGCCGGGAGATATGTCGACGCGGGCGCAAGTGCATAGAATGGAAAAAGAGAGATGACATATGCGAAATCGAGATCGGTTCGCTCGTGCAAGGAAGTTGGATGAGCAAAAGGCTCGAAAGGCCAGCCAGCGCAGAGAGCTGAAAGCTTTGCAACGTGAGCGAGATCGGCAGTTAAATCCACAAAAATATGAGCGGAAGAGAGCTCACAAACGCCAGCATAAGGCTGAGATTAGGCGGTTTTTCGCTGCAGGAGGCAACCAAAAGGCACAACGCCTTGAGGCTAAGCCAGTGGCCGATGAGCCAGATCCGGCCCAGCAAGCGAAAGCTTTCGCTGAGCTTGAGAGGGCCCAACTGTGGCAGACGGCCAGATGGGCTGATGAGTCGAGTGGAAGCGATAGTGGGGTTACCCACCCCGCTCGATTCGCCCCTCCACACCTTGTAAAGGCACCGCCTCCAGTTAGAGGTGGCCCCATCTGTCCGTCCCCAACAGAATTTGTTTGGCTCCGTTAAAATTCTGTACAATCAACAGAATTTATGAGGGAGCCATAGAGAAAAAAAGCGTTTTACAGAAACGGGTAGGGCCATACTGACGTCAGCATAGACAACTACAGAAATCCACACAGCCTTACAGAATGAAACCAAGTGTTACAGAATTCGCGCCACCGTCTACGGATGATAGGCACCCGCAACAGAACCGCTGACCGACCACAAAGGTCGACAGAATTCCATAAAAAATCGATGGCAATCGCTGCCAGGAAGGGCCCGCACTTATGATTTATAGTATGCTGTGATGATGTGTTCTGTGTGTGTGCTGCCTCCAGCCAAGTACCGGCAGCGATCGCTGCTGGGAAGGGCTTGCACTTATGATTTATAGTATGCCGTGATAATGTGTTCTGTGTGTGTGCTGCCTCCAGCCAAGTACTGGCAGCGATCGCTGCCGGGAAGGGCCCGCACTTATGATTTATAGTATGCTGGGATGATGTGTTCTGTGTGTGTGCTACCTCCAACCAAGTACCGGCAGCGATCGCTGCTGGGAAGGGCCAGCACTTATGATTTATAGTACGCCGTGATAATGTGTTCTGTGTGTGTGCTGCCTCCAGCCAAGTACTGGCAGCGATCGCTGCCGGGAAGGGCCCGCACTTATGATTTATAGTACGCCATGATAATGTGTTCTGTGTGTGTGCTGCCTCCAGCCAAGTACTGGCAGCGATCGCTGCCGGGAAGGGCCCGCACTTACGATTTATAGTACGCCATGATGATGTGTCCTGTGTGTGTGCTGCCTATGGCCGAGTACCGGCAGCGATCACTGCCGGGAAGGGCCTGAGCTAAGTATTAATAATTTGCCAATCGAGTCAATTGAAGAATGGAAAATAGCTGAATGGCATGTCGGGCGGCACTTTGTCAAGGCACATCCAGCTTTTCTGGGCATCATGACCACGCCTCTATTCGTGACAAGCTTCCAGAATCTCAAAGTCCATGACGGATGGCAACGGAATGCCAGGAAAGGCAACGGAAAAAAAACATCTTTACAGAAATTGGTGGCTGCAAACACCCCCTTGACGGACAGCTCCAGAGCCAAAAAACTGGAAGCTGATGTGGCATGAACGGCTACAGAAAACTGGCCCCGGCAAAACAACAGAAAAGTGACGGACGGATTTCTTGTCTTGAAAAAAAATACAGAAGTAAAATAACAGAAAAAAATCTGAGCGGCCACGTCTACCTCCAGTTGAGGAGACTAGCGTCCCCAAGGAGGCAACATCTTCTAAGGAGAAGAAAAAGCCTTGAAAGGCAAAGGAACAGCCTGAAAAGGCCCAAAAGAAGCCTGAAAAGGCAAGGGAGGAACCTCAAGGAACTCAGAGAGCAGTTCCAGGTAACATTGCCAATGCAGTGTCTCCCATTCACCTTGCTGTGAAAACACACTTGTGTACATGTGCAGAAATTGGAGATTCTGTTGGACATGACGAAGTTGTGTATCTCGGTTCAGCAGGGGAGCCGGCAGAACCTATTCCTCGGGAGAGGAAGGAGGTTTATGCTGCTGTGCAAAGGCAGGAGACAACCTTGGAAAAGGCAAGGGCAGAAGCTGATAAGACTGCCCGGCTGCTGGCCGTAATGGGGGAAGAGGATTACGCCGAGTTCCTGCAGTTTCAGGAGTCTTGACGGACAGGCCGACAGGCCAAGGGAACTCCCCCTGGAGAAAGCAATTCTGGACAGGAACCCCTTGTGAAATCAAGTATCTGCCTAGGAGGCCTGGTCCAGGATACCAGCAACGCCGTTCACAGCAGCTCGGAAAAGAGCAAGGCCGACCTTAGGTGCTACATGAAATGCCCAAAAGACCCACTCCCGTGGTGCATGCCCCTGTGATACAAGATGCCCAGGGATTTTGGGATACGCTGGGGGCGTTTCATGACCCATTCGGTGGTGTGTACTACAAAGGGTACTACCACCCGAGGGGAGGTAGGGCGCCATACAGGGCAGAGGTCCCAGTAGCTGCGCTGCAGCGCATTCCCGCCAAACTACGTGGGTTATTCGATGCGCAGCAGACATTGCTGCGTATCTATGTCCCGGAGAGCCAGGAGGCGGCTACTGAATGGCAGGCTGTGCATAGCACTAGCCGGCGGATTCAAGAGGAGGAGCCCATAAGGGTACAGATGGGGCCGAGAACACAAGCTGGCCCCTCAGCACCGGTTCGTCCAGTGGTTCAGCCAGGAATGGTGCCAAGACAACCGGCGATGCCCTTTACGATGGGCCACTCTGGGCCAAGGGGAATGCAGCCTCCACTGCCGACTACGCAGCAGAAAATTCAGAGACTGCAGGAGATGTCTCCCTTTGTCCAAGAGCCGGCGGTCTACCAGGCTCCTCCATATCAGTAGCCCGGAAGGGTATACTAGCCCGAAAGGGTCTACCAACCCAAAAGGGTACAACAGGCGGTCAGCGCCCCAAGGCAGCAGGTGGCCCCATCACAACCATATGCAGAACACTCCCATCCATTGGAGTCGGAGGAGTTCGAGGGAGTGTATGGGCACCCGCCAAGCTAAATGTAGGCGCCTGAGCCACAGCATCAGGAGTAGTACGCCGCAGTAGCTGAGGAGCTGCCAAGGGCCATTGAAGGGCCACCACTGCCGCCAGCCGATTATGACCCCATGGGGCCCGGATACATGGGCCAGGGATACTTTACGGCGGCGCAAGGAGTGCCCTTCGCCCCTGTATATTGACAACCCGAAAGGGAAACTCAGGTGAGCATGCCTAAGATGAATACTCAAGGCATGAAACCCCCAAAGTGGAATGAGGATAAGCAAGCCTTGACCAAGTGGTTATAAGAAATTGTGATGTATTTCAAAACCACTGTGGCACCCCGATCTCAATGGGGTTGGATCGCACTGAATACTCTTGAGGAGTCAGTGAAACACGGTCTGCTTGCTCAATTGGGGCACTTGTGGGGGGTTACAATTGATGCAGAAGTGCTCTCGCAACCAGAATTCCAACTGTCATGGGAACAGTTTAAATATGGCATGGAGATACTTTATGATCATAAATGTTCAGATTTTGACATAAGGTCTGAAATAGCAGCCTTTACAAAGGCAGGAACTTTGGGTCCCGACACAATCAAATACATGCAGCTCTTGGAACAAATGTTTCTCAAGTGTGAAAATGAACTTGATGACTTTTCCAAGTTGCATGCATTACATAATAGACTTCGTCCAGATATAAAAAGAAAATGTTTACTGAACAAAGATGATGAGCAATGGACCACATACGCCAGCCTGCGGGCTCATTTGTATAAAGTTGGTTCCACATATGACCAAGAGTATAAGGCATATGGTGCTCGTCGAAATGAAGACCGAAATGGCAAGCCAAGCGCGAGTAACTGCCTTCCCCCTAATCGGATTATTCAAAAACACCACGCACTGAAAGTGGACA
Organism: Ostreobium quekettii; assembly: GCA_905146915.1. Taxonomy (NCBI): domain Eukaryota; kingdom Viridiplantae; phylum Chlorophyta; class Ulvophyceae; order Bryopsidales; family Ostreobiaceae; genus Ostreobium; species Ostreobium quekettii. The sequence continues at coordinate 10,736 of CAJHUC010000851.1, read as the reverse complement.
ATCGGGGAAAGCCCGTTTTGAATAATAGGCCGAAAGGCCATGGGGGAGTGGTTTATAAACATTCTCGTGCTAATGAATCGCAGGCCCCGGGGGAGCGTGTTTACGAGCCGCTGGCCGATATACGCGACCCCATGGAAGGGAAGATGGTCACCGACAGGTCGCAGTTACGCGACACTACGGTGGAGGTTCTCAAAAGAGCCGGCTGGTGCTTTAGATGTTTTAAACCATACACCGCCGACCACCTCTCCACAGGTGACTGTCCAAGCCGAGGAAAGCTACCCATGATGCCGGTACGCTCTGGCCATTCCGTGAGAATCTCACACACAGTTTCACGTGCACTCTGTCTTGCAGCATGGAAACATAATGTGAACAGTGTGAAACTGATGCAAGCACCATTGGATGTGAGACATAATGTGGCACCAGTGGTTCCAGTTCCTAAACTGAGCACTTTGCAAGCTGCTGTCAATAATGTGGTGAAAACTCGTCACACACATGCACAGTCTGGAACAACCCGGAAGGGTCTGCACAGTGATATGGATCACTCTGATCACATGTTGAAACCTATGCACTTCAACCACATTCAATCCTTGGTTGCCCACCAGTTTACACTGGATGCATGTGCCAACCCCAAAGGGGATAATGCACTTTGTATATGATATTGTTCCCGAGATACAAGTTTTTTGAAGAAACCTTATCTCACGAATTTGTGTGGATCAATCCACCTTTCAAGAATGCTGAGCCATTCTTAGATCACTACTTTGCTGAACGAGCAAAGGCTCCCAAGCATGTAGGAGCATGCATCCTTCTACCCGCGTGGCGGACTTTTACTGACGATCCTAGGCTGCGCCTGCTGCGCACCCTTATCCATTACCCAAAGGGTACCCGGTTACTCACACAACCGGATGTGGATCGGACTGGCCACCAGGAAATGCCTGGTATTCCTTGGCCGGTCAATGTATATTATCAACCCCCTGAGGGGGCAGCGGGATACCGCATCCGGAAGGTCTCCCAAGACCATCCTCGCTTGACTTTTACTGGTCAGGTTGGGCATCAACCAGCGTCCATCCTCTTTGATACGGGGGCGACTGGCACCGCCTATATCAACCCGACCTATTGTCGGCGGTTAGGCTTAACGCCTAAGCATCCGAAATCCACATCCAATCGACAGCTGCGTCGCTTACATCGCCTTCAGCGGCTGGCACACGCTACTCATCGTATTGTGGATCCTACGGAGTTTTCCACACCCCCACATGTGGATTCTTCTCCGTCCAAGGCTGAAGTCCTCCTTGCGGACATATCTTCCCTTCCTTCTTTGGGAGTGGTTGATGTCCCCTTAACCATTCAGAGATACAAGGACACCGTTCGTTGTGTGGTCATTGACCTCTCTGACGATTATGACATCATTCTCGGCGACAATTGGCTCTATGAGCACGCCGGTGTCATTGATTATCGTCAGGGCCACATTCGTGTGGTTTCCTATGGTCATGAAATCACTCTTCGCAGCTTTCTACAAGACCCTCCGGCTCTCCCTTCTCCTGCTCGCCGGTTGGGTCACTTGTGTTCATTGGGATATGCTCGCTGCGCCTACCAGCAGGGTTCTCCTCTCCGTTTGGTTTTGGTTCGCCGGGTCGGCGATCTCCCTGAGGGGGACGCACCAGGCCCTTCGGCCAACACAGGTCGAAAGACCACAACTCACGCGGTGAATCCCGCACATATTACATCCCTATTGGAGGAGTACAAGGATCTTTTTCCTAACGAACTCCCTGAGGGCCTTCCCCCAGATCGGGGGGTGGCTTTGATTATTCCCCTAGAAGAGGGAACTAAACCGGTAAAGCGACCAGCTTTCCAGTACAGTCCAAAGGAAATGGACGAGATCAGATCATAGGTAGATTACCTGCTGAGAAAAGGCCTGATCAAGGAGAGCAGTAGCCCATTTGGGGCTCCAGTACTTTTTGTACCAAAGCCAGATGGCAGCCTCCGAATGTGCATCGACTATCGAGCACTAAATAAAGCCACGATTAAGAATAAGTGGCCAATCCCTCGAATAGATACCCTTTTGGATCAACTGCAAGGGGCCAAGATCTTTTCGGCTATAGACTTGCAACAAGGGTATTATCAACTCCGGATTGACAAGGCCGATTGTGCCAAAACGGCTTTTGTGATGCCGTTGGGCCTTTACGAGTTCAAGGTACTTCCTTTTGGACTCGCGAATGCCCCAGCGATATTCCAGCAGACGATGCACCATATATTTGGTGATCAAATTGGCAAACACGTTTTGGTTTACCTGGACGACATCATAGTGTTTAGCCAAACTGCTGAAGAACACCTTAAACACCTTCGACAGGTGTTAGAAGTGTTAAGACAACAGAAGTTGTATTGTCGCATGCACAAATGTCAATTCAACAAGGAGGAAATCTCCTACCTGGGACATGTGGTGTCTCAAGAGGGTATACGCCCCGATCCCGAGGGGATCGAAAAGGTTAAGAACTGGCCTGTACCACAATGCGTAAAGCATGTACAGCAGTTCCTTGGGCTGGCAAACTATTTTCGAAAGTTCATACAGGACTACTCGAAAATGGCTACTCCCTTGACAGATTTGACCAAACAAAATGGCAAGTGGGAGTGGACAGCGAATGTCAGGAAACATTTGAGCATATAAAGGAGTGTTTAACCACAGCTCCATTGCTCAAGATGCTAGACCCGGAGAGGCCTTTTGAGGTCATAGCAGATGCCTCTCAGACTACGGTGGGAGCAGTTTTGATGCAAGATAATTATCCAATCTGCTACGCCAGTAAAAAGTTCCTCCCGGCGGAGTTGAACTATAGTGTGACGGACCAAGAAGCGTTGGCTTCTATTCATACTGTCCAGTTATGGAGGTGTTACCTTGAAGGGACATGCTTCAAACTAGTGACAGACCATTGTCCGTTAACCTATCTTAAGTCACAACCACAATTGAGCCGAAAACAGGCCAGGTGGTCTGAAATCTTACAATAGTTTGACTTTGACTGGGAATATCGCCCAGGGCGAAAGAATGTGGCTGATCCACTCTCTCGCATTCCTCCATCTTCTGACGAACGGGAAGCCAGGAGGAAAAGTCAACTGATTGTCTGTGGCTTAAGAGTAATACACAAGCGGGGAGATAAGAAAAAGATAGTAGAGGCAGAAGATCTGGCCTCCAGAATCCGTCAGGCCTATGGCCAAGATCCCCAGCTTGCGTCTATAAAACAGCAGCAAGACATGCGCTGTACAGCCGGGTTATGGCTGCGAGGCAAATAGGTATATATACCAACGACCATCCAAGTGCAGGACACTTTGGTCAAGCCAAAACCCTGGACTTAGTCCAGAGGCATTACTGATGGTCAGGAATGCAACGAGAAATACAACTATATGTTGATACTTGCCTGGTTTGTCAACAGGCTAATTACTCTCGCCAAAAGACTCCAGGCTTTTTACAGCCTCTGGGCATTCTTGAGGAGCCTTGGACTGAAATGTCCATGGACTTCATTACACAACTGCCAAAAACTAAGGGAGGTCATGATGCTATCGTTGTGTTCATCGATACACTGACCAAAATGGTCCGCTTCGCAGCCACGACCACTGAGCTCTCCGCAAAAGGAGCAACTGACCTGTTGGTGCAAAATGTGATAAGGCACCACGGTCTCCCCTCTCAAATAGTGTCCGACAGAGACATTCGGTTCACTTCCAGGTTTTACCGGTACCTGGCCGAGAGGTGGAAGATTCAGCTCAACATGAGCACTGCGTACCATCCACAAACGGATGGCCAGACCGAAGTCATGAATCGGATTCTGGAGGATTACTTACGCAGCTATACGCATTCTGACCATGACGTGTGGGATGAATTGTTAGCCATGGCCGAGTTTGTAATGAACAACTTAAAAAACAGTTCCACCCAAGAGACCCCATTCTATTTGAACTAGAGGTGGCCACCCGGATCCGTTAATAGCGGACAGAGGTTAATTTCCGTTAATTTTCCGTTAATTAACGGAAAATAACGAAAAAAGACAAAAATTAACCAAAAATTAGCGGATTTTTGGATTTTTTGGGGATTTTGGGTTTTAGTCATACTTATAGTTTATGGAATTCGCTATTAGAGAGTATGTTTGTATTTTATTTCAACCTATGCATACTAGATTTTCAACTAGCCGCAGTTGTTGTGATTTTTTGGGTTTTTTTCGATTTTTTTGGATTTTTTTCATTTTTTCTGAATTTTTCTACATTTTTCTTTAATGAAATTTAACGGACAGCTGATAAAAATTAACGAACCGGATTTAACGGACTGGATGGCACCTTTGAATGGCCACCTCTGATTTGAACTACGGTCGACACCCAAAGAGTCCCTTAGCTCTTGGGGTGCAGATTCGGAAGCCTTTGAAGGGCTATGACAATCCGAATGCCCGTGGCTTGGCAGTGGCCATTGATAGGGCACAACAGCCTTATTTAAGGCACATTGGTACACCCCTCGTGGAGGGACTACCAGCTGTGACACGATTTGATCACCGTGTCCAATCAGCGCTGAAAGAGGCCAGGGCGTGCTTAGAAAAAGCACGAGATAGACAGTCAAAGCGTGCAGACCGCCATCGGAGGGATGTGTCTTTTGATAAAGGAGATGACGTCCTCCTTTCGACACAACATATCACCCACAAACACCCTGGAACTCGAAAACTATTACCGAGGTGGATTGGGCCCTTCACCATCCTCGACCGGATAGGTCCTGTCGCATATCGACTAGAACTTCTGGAAAGCATGCATAAGATACATCCAGTATTTCATGTATCAAAGATTAAGCCGTATAAGGCCAGTGGCAGAGTACAGCCACCTCCAGTCCCTATCGAAATTGAAGGGGAACTGGAATATAAAGTTGACCGCATTTTGGATAAAAGAATTAAAAAGCGCGGAAGGTGCCAGAACTCGGTAGAGTACCTCGTCAAATGGCTGGGATACGGGCATGAGCATAATAGCTAGGAATCAGCAAAAGCAGTTGCAAATGCATAGGAACTAGTTCAAGCGTTTGAAAATGGAAGAACTCCTGTTGTGCATGTGCCAACTAATCGCAGTACGAAATGTACATGTTGAAATAAGCTCATGTGTGGTTATGCCTTTGACAAGTCCTGCTGAAGTGGGCCCAGAAGCAGACTGGGTATACCGGGCCCCGTACTCGTACGATGTTCGGACATATGAACGCAATGTCCGCAGCTATCTTGAACGGGGAACGTCTGGCCAGGGAGCAGCCGTTGATCCAACCTCCGCGAGAGCCCGTCCGTGCCTGTGGGCGAGGGCGAGGTCCATATTCGCGGGGTGGTCATGGTTGGGCAGCGGGTGGCCGCATGTTCCGGGGTAGGGGACGTGCAGGATGACCTACGTGTCCCACATCTTTTCCTTGGACGGACATAGGCCGGAAGGTCAGAACATTGCAGCCGTAGAGCTGAATGAAGAGTTTTAATGAGGGTTGTCAAAGGCCGTCAGGTCATGTAAAACAACCACTCTTTCTCTTCACCATAGTTTGTATAATGTATGTATGATTATCGTGCAAACTGGGCATGTGGCAAATAGCACAGCCAGTTGCCGTATACATACATAATGTTTCTGCTCCCGTATACACGCATTGGGACGAGGATGCCCCTCTCCCTGAGGGGGACGAATGTTACGCGCACCGGCCTGATGTGGGGGATGCCCTACTAATGGCCCTTGGTGTGGGGGACGCCCTGCCCAAGATAACTATCCTCAACCCATGGTAACCATTATAGGTATTAAGATACGGGAGTAGGAGGGGTGGTCCCACCTAGGTCCCCGTTAGAGGTAGCCACCCGGATCCGTTAATAGCGGACAGAGGTTAATTTCCGTTAATTTTCCGTTAATTAACGGAAAATAGCGAAAAAAGACAAAAATTAACCAAAAATTAACGGATTTTTGGATTGTTTGGGGATTTTGGGTTTTATTCATACTTATAGTTTATGGAATTCGCTATTAGAGAGTATGTTTGTATTTTATTTCAACCTATGCATACTAGATTTTCAACTAGCCGCAGTTGTTGTGATTTTTTGGGTTTTTTTTCGAATTTTTTGGATTTTTTTCCTTTTTTCTGATTTTTTCTCCCTTTTTCTTTAACGAAATTTAACGGACAGCTGATAAAAATTAACGAACCGGACTTAACGGACCGGATGGCATCTTTGAGTGGCCAACTCTAGTCCCCGTAAGGACCTAGGTGCCCGGCGAGGCGGGTCCGTGGCTCAAAGAGGGCAGGAACCCCACACCCAGACACTTTACGTATCACTAATCACAAAGGCCTTAATTTAAGAATCTATAAGTTTTTAGTAAACTCTACAAGGGATAATTATCCATTATCATTTATTATCATCTGAGATAATTATAATCAATGAAACAAATTACCCCTTGCGCTTTACAACACATATTAATAGACAAGCTCCAATTTGATTTGTTTACTTCACTGGCTCCCAAAAAACTAAAGCATATTATCTAAACTATTGAGTTTCAGTCGATGGTTTCTATGAGAATAAAGAAAAGGGTCGTTTTTACAGAGTTAAAGCTCAAGATTTCAATATGGCACACTGCTGAGCTACCTACGATTAGATATGTTTTTGGCAAAATAAACATTATATTATGATTGCATATTGTATTGTGCGTTTGCCATTGCCGCAAGTTACAAATACATGCATTGGCATTTATTGTAAATGTGGCTGCTTGTCTGCTATTGGATTATATAACATTAACACAAATGCCTTGTACCGTGATACGAACAATACAATGTGGATACAGATTCGGCATTCCACATGCAAAGTTAATGTTCTAAATGCACCATTATAATGGTGGTTCAATTTATATGTGTTGTTTGCTTCGTTGTTTATAATTGAGTTTTCGTTCTCTTGCCAAACCGTCTCTACCCTCGACCCGTGCAGTCCTAGGCGCGCACTTTGCGGTGGCACCCCCCTCGGGTGCATCGCAGGGTGATGCAACATACCGTTGGTGTTGCACAACGAGGATATCAGCTAGGCGCTCTTCTATTGACCCCCACAGAAAATGGAAACAAATGCCATATGGCATGCATGCATGCACTAAAGCTTGTTGCAACCGCACCTCTCCTGTTGCGGCCCTGGAAGGCGCCGCTGGTTTCCAAAGCTTGCCGGGTCGCCACGCCCTTCGGCTCAGCTGGTGAAGGTGCAGCCGGCTCTCTCCACCATGATTGGTGGGCAGAATCGGGGCGCTCGTTCCCTTGGATGCGCGGTGGGCCCAGAACGATGGGGATCGTCCCCCGGGGCCTGTTGTATGCGGCAGGTGGTGGCGCAGACGGTCGGTGGCTCGCTGGTCGCGGAGAGACCAGGCAGTGGGCCAAGAACGGATTACACGATTCACAGCATGCGCGCGCACAAATCCGCATGCGCGATGCTCAATCGCGGGTCCATCGTTGTCACATCAAGACAAGACAACACACATGCGCGTCCTAGAGGTGGCCACCCGGATCCGTTAATAGCGGACAGAGGTTAATTTCCGTTAATTTTCCGTTAATTAACGGAAAATAACGAAAAAAGACAAAAATTAACCAAAAATTAGCGGATTTTTGGATTTTTTGGGGATTTTTAGGTTTTAGTCATACTTATAGTTTATGGAATTCGCTATTAGAGAGTATGTTTGTATTTTATTTCAACCTATGCATACTAGATTTTTAACTAGCCGCAGTTGTTGTGATTTTTTGGGTTTTTTTTCGATTTTTTTGGATTTTTTTCGTTTTTTCTGAATTTTTGTCCCTTTTTCTTTAACGAAATTTAACGGACAGCTGATAAAAATTAACGAACCGGATTTAACGGACCGGATGGCACCCTTGAGTGGCCACCTCTAGCGCGTCCAGGCACAATGTCACCATCCACCATTCACCTACGATCGACCTAATGTCCTCTAATTCCAAGCATCTAAAACCCGACCCCCTGTCCCAAAGTACAACGATTTCAGGAGGTCATAACTTCGCCGTTTCTTAACAGAATCGGGCGTTTAAAAGCTCGTTAGAACCAGGAAGCTCTAGATAACACACAAAAGGGAAATTTCCAAGATTACATAATCGCCACTCCAGAAAACGTCAATAACTGCCTTACCCCAAGCAGCCACGTCACATCTCCACCCAATATACTATTTGGCTATGAATTATGCGGGTGGAGCCTTAGAAAATCTCCAAATTGGATTGAATTTGCATTGTGGGAGCAAAATTCACACGAATGTTGCGCATATTTTACAAACATTTATAAGCACTCGAAACTCGACAATTTGCAAAAGGGATCTAGGGAGTTTTGATAATGTTCAAAGAAAATTCAGCAAATTTTGAGCAAACACTTTTTACTTCACCAGGACAAATCAAAGACTTGTGCTTTCAGTGCAACGAGATGTCTTCTCTTTCTGCTAGAACAAATAAATATTCAACCAGCGCTCTGCATTAAGTTTAGGGCAAAATGCTTGCAAGACTTAATAATGAGTTAGTGAATTGTGATGAAAGTATCGCTACAACAAATGTTTGGATAACTTCTGGACTCAAAAAACACGTTTTGATCCCAGAAGCTAACCCAAACGGAGGTCGTTTGGATTGCCCATGAGCAAACGTAACAGCCATTAGAGTGCAAGGGCTTACTTTGCCATGTGGCGATCTGGAGATGTCCTATGAAGTGAGCTAAAAACGTGGCTCAGCATGCATGAGAGACAGTGCAATGCTTGGGAAAGGTGCGAAGCTTAATGGGACATGATCATCATGTCCCACTCACAGCAACTTTGTGATTGTTATGTGTTGTACCCTTTGTGGTGGCCTTTGATGGATCTTTTGGACGTTTATGTGGATTGAGGAACAGTTCCACAGCATCGCAGTACGCTGTGAAATTCTGTGACGGTCGGTGGGTGGGATCGGTTGGGATTGTGCAAAGCGCATTGGAGCGCACAGGAATCGAGGGATCCAGTGAAGAAGACATGGCAGTGTTGTGTGCATGTCAATTGCTAGGGACGAAATGGACACGGCCCAAGGTGACACAAGGGTATTGCCCAGCGTGCTTGACCTATGGAAGAAGGATCTGACAACGCTATGACTCCCCCCAGCTGTGGAAAGTACAGTTGTCAGAATAACTACGTTCAAAGGCCGTCACAACGCCAATGGGTCGACAAAGGCTGGCTGATTGCCCTCGTCCACTCAACTCTGGACAATGTGACATTGTCGCTGGCACCAAACGTTGATACTCACGAGCTCCCTATGAAACTCGTGCATTCATGGACACATTGAAAAGCTGTTATATGCTCCCATTGCACGAGAAGAAAAGAAACAAAGAAGACTCTGCCAAAGGTGGATCAGAATTTGAAAGGTAAGAGTGGACAACGAACAACATATGTACTGGACGTCGTTCAGCTGCCCTTCTTTTGGGGCAAAGAGCGCCAATGCAATGGCACATGCAAGTTCGAACACGATCTAGTGCAAGCAATGAATGGGGACTGGCGTTCCAAGCGAGGTTGGGACGCTGTCTCAATCCAGGAAGGGCCACTCTTGGCACGATCATATTCTTCCTCACGCGGACTTCTTGTTGTGGGACGCAAACGAGTGCAAGGAAATAAATCGAACCCCACCGGGAAGAAGCCCCACCGGGCGCAAGCCGTGCGAATCCTCGACAGCACCTGGGCGTGCAACAATCGACGGCTGTGGCTGGGTGCGAGCTGCCTGAACTGCTGCCCCCCCAGCATGACGAATTTCTCGTAGAATGCTACCCAGCGTTCCACACGCCGTACATGCCAACACGGCCGGTCTCCGCGTTTTCCGGTTCGCTCGGTGGAACCCGGCCCCTACGGTCTGGCAGTGCACAAGGGCTGGGGCCCGTTCGTCGGACTGTGCGCCCCGCTCATCGTTCTCCCGCCTGTGAAGTATCCTCCCCGGCCACCCCGCCAGCCCCACCCCCCACTCCCCCCCCCACCCCCACCCCCCCGAGGCTGGAGGCGGCAGCCCACCCGCTGCGGAGCCCGGGCTCGGAGATGAGGCTGGGGAGGACCCCAGGGCGCCGAGAAGGGATCCAGGACGCAAGACGCGGATGGCAGGCGCCCCGGCGGGGCGGCGTGATGCACCGAATCCTGTCGTGGCCCTGGAACCTGAAGAAATCCGAGCGGGGCTTCGACGCGCTGCTGGACCGGTCTGAGGGCGCCGGGGTGGCTCGGCGCGCGTGGATGCTGCATTGGTCCCGTGAGGCGCCGGAGGCGGAGTCCGCGGAGGGCGCTCCCGGGCAGGGCGGCAAGCAGAAGGCCTCCCCGCGGTCGAGGAGCCTAACTATGCCCGGCTTCATGCGCTTCACGCTGGCCGCGGCCTCCCTCTCGCTGCTGTGCCTCTTCGTCCTGTCGTCCAGGATCTCTGACGCGCCCGCGGGCTCGCGACCAGGGCGCTGGCCATCGCCGGGCGGCGAGATAGGTCCCGACGGCGCGGTGGTGCGCGGGCTGACGGCGTCGGGCGGGATGGGCGTTCCCGGGCGGCGGCGCGGGAGGGGCGGCGCGGAGCTGGCGATGGAGGAGACGGGGCGGCACTGGGAGGAGAGGCTGGCGCGCATAGGTAGTGTGGACAGCTACGTGGAGGTGATGAACGCGGGCTACGCCGTGCAGCTGCCGCTGGCGCTGAACGTCACCCTGTGGGAGGACTCCGGGGTGGTGTACAACGACCCCAAGAAGCCGCTGGGCCGGTACGCGCGGGGAATGAAGCC
>CAJHUC010000850.1:0-89206 GCA_905146915.1 Ostreobium quekettii | reverse complement strand
CGCGACCAACACCGCCCTCCCCCGCCCCTGCGCCCCTCTCACCACGCCAAACGGCCACAACCCTTCAAGAGAGCCCCGGCCGGCGATCCCCCTCCCAGGCAGGGGCGGCAGTGCGGCGGCATGGCGGACGCCAAGGACTGCGTGTGCGCCGTGCCCAAGCTGTTCCTCGGCCAGATGCCGCCGGACGTGTCCAAGGACGACGTCCTGGCGCTGTTCAAGGGCTACGGCACGATCGTGCGGGTGGACATGCTGGCCACGCGCGACGGGCGGCACCGCGGCTGCGCCATGGTGTGGTTTCAGCGGTGGGGCGACGCTGAGCGGGCGCTGGAGGGCGAGGCGGGGGGCCTGCCCTTCGGGGGATCCAAGAGCCTGGTGGTGAAGTTCGCGGACCCGCCGCGGCGCGGGGAGAACCAGACCGGCGTGAAGGCCAAGAAGCTGTTCGTGGGGCAGGTGGGGAGGGTGGGGCGGGGGGAAGGGCGGAGATGGTGGCCGAGCCGCGAGCGCTGTTTTTGATTTGGTTTGATTTGGATGATTTGGAACGTCGGAGGGGAATCGGCGGGCAAGGGGGGGCAAAGCGGGGCGGGGAAACGTCGCGGAGGTGGCGGAAAGCACGTGGGCCCTGCGGGGAGGAGGAGAGGAAGGGGGCCGGTGATGTGGGTGGAGAGGAAGGGGATGGTGGGATTTGGAGGAGCGGAAAGTCGGGGGGGTTCGCGGCGCGGAGGCGGCGGGATCACCTCTTGGCCCGCCGCTTCCGCTCCTGGGTGGACGCGGCTGTGGTGAGGGAAAGGGGGGGGGGCCGGTCGTCCGGTGCTGGCAGCGGGAGCCTTTAGCATTTTTAATTTTTTCCTTGCGACGCCGTTGCTTTCCCACGCTGCTAACCTGTCGCGGTTGTGCTTGGTGATGTGCGCCGTTTGCCTGTGGGATGGGGCACGCTGCGCGGATATGGAATCGACCTTTGCTTTTTGATTCGCAGCCCTGCGCCGGTGGTGTTGCCCTGTTGTTTCTCACGATACTTGCCTGTGACGTGGACGTGCCACCGCTGCCCTGTGGTGTAGTTGTTCGGCCGTCGACAACGCAATTTTCTGTCATTTTTGTTCACCTACCTGTCACCTGTGTGCCACACGCTTGGAAGGTGTACTTTTTTGCCCTGTCTTGCCTGTGAGGTTGTTAGCTGGTTTTGTCTGTTACAGGTTCCCAGAGATGCTACTGAATCTGATGTGAGGGCACTGTTTGAGCCTTTTGGTGAAATTGTGGATTTTCAAATGCCTCGCAGAAAAATGGTTGCAGGTGATTTTTCTGTGCACCTCATTTTCCCTTGCTGCATGACCATATTTGGTCCTCATTAATTTTGTCAGATACATGACTGTCTTCGTGGGCATGGTTGGTTTCATCTGTGGGGTGGTGGTTCTGTTGGATTTGCAACACCAGTCATGCCTCTGTTCCACTCCTTGCCTGTGGCACCCCTGGGAGTTTCCTTCCTGTTGGCGTATGCAGTTCTGCACTGTGCATAGTTCATGATTCAGTGCCCCATGTGTCCATTGAAGCCATACACGCAGTGTTCGATTGTTCCCAGGCTCCCTTCTTGTGCAGTTGTGCAGTTTCAGAGTTGGCTGCGTGGCAATGGAGGCCTGGTTCATAGTGCATGCATGGATATGGGGTGCCACCATCTGTTGCCATGAACTGTGGCACAAGATTGCATGCAGTGAAACATGATAATGGGCAGCAGTGTCATGTGTGAATTCAATGCATCCATATTTGTTTCTGCCTGCAGGCTGTGCTTTTGTCAAATTTGCCAAATGGGCTCAGGCTGAGATGGCCATGGAAGCCCTGGATGGTCAAAACAGGTTTCCCAACTCCACCCGCCCCCTTGTCGTCAAGTTCGCTGATGCCAAACCCCAGCAGGAGCAGTCGAACGTTGGTGACAAGCGCAGGCTTCCTGAGGAAGGCATGGGAAAACTTGCGAAAAGGAGCATCCAGCGTGGAATGGAGGTGCCCATGGGTATGGGCATGCCGATGGGCATTGCTGGTGGACTTGCCCAGGGCTCAATGGGCCGAATGCCAGAAATGGACGTGGGAATGGGCTCTGGGATGGGCTCAATGTCTGCCATTGCTAACACTATGACAATGGGCCAGATGGGGGCACTTGTTGGGAGGAATGTAGGCATGGGGAAAGGCGTGCTTGACGATGTTAATCCCATGGGGATGGGGCCATTGGATATGGCGACAGGAATGGGCAGCTCACGAGACGCCAGCATGTCTTCAGGATCATACCTTCAGGTAGGAGCACAGGGGGGTTGTGTTCAATTCTTGTTGCAAAGCATATGTCCAGAAAACCTATGTGCATCTCCTTGCTTGCTGTCTTGGACTACATTTATCACAAGGACTTGACGCAATACATTGCCCTTGAAGGCATGGAAGGCAATGTCGGGGTCTGCTCCAGGAACAGTGTTTGCCACGCTGTTGATACTGTTTCCACTTACACCCTCACTTACACGGCGTTGCGGGGGTATTTGAAGCCAATCTGTCCACATACAAGCCACGTCCCTGGCAGCAGCAGTGGCTGGCAGTGACAGAGAGAAGTGGCCCATTCAGTGTCAGAAATCTTTATTGCCAATTCGCCTGCACGCAATGTGGTACGGGCAATTTGTTCCACCCTAGTGTCCAGTTTCAATGCTTTGCAGCTCTGTGTTTCCCAGCAATTGCAGCTGAGCGACCATTAATACCAACGGCAATAGGAGGTCATCTTTTGCCCACAGTCAGTGGAAGATAATGGTAACTTGAGTGTTCAATTTCCACAAAGCTCCCACAGTGAGCGCCATCCTGGTTACCATTTCCTCTGTTGAGACACCACGCAAATGGTGCAATGGTAGCATGCTTGCCTGAATTCGTCGTGGTGTGCCCAAGCGGTGTTCTGTGTGGGGTTGACAGTTTGATTGCATTGGTCGCATTCAGGAACAGTACGGCATGCCTGGCAATGGGTGCCGAGGCGTGTCGTCATCCCTTGTGGGAATGAAGGGCAGGCTTGGCTTCTCTGAAAGCTCAAACGTGTTAAACAGCAGCTCGCTGAATGGGGCCCAAGTTGGCGTGGGGTTCATGGATCGGCCCAACTACAGAGCCTCGGTAGGTGCCACTTCTCTGGCAAGCATGATACCTGGCATCAGCAACGATGACGGTGGCCAGGCCAATGGTCTGAGTGCAGGCGAGGCAGCAGAGGATCTGGGCAACAACGGCTTCACCAACCTGTCTGCTGGTGACGTAATGTGCATGAATGCAGGTATGGGGGCCTTGAGGATGATGGGGAATGCCAACATGGGGTCTCAAGTGGCGTTCATGGGCGGGATGGGCGGCATGGGGATGGGCATGGGCGCCGTGAAGCAGGACCTGGGGAGCATGGGAATGACCAATGGGCAGCATGCCCGGACTGCGCCATCCCAAGCGGGGCGCCAAGCCCCGGTGGTTAATCGCAACCAGAGCCTGGGCCCCGGCATTGACGACGTCGCAGCAGAGCAGTGGAAGCTGTTCGTTGGCCAGATATCGAAGGAGGCAGACGAGTACGACCTGTGGGGCGTCTTCTCGCCCATCGGCGCCATACTGGAGCTGAAAATCTTGCGGAAGAAGGGCCAGTCCTGCGGCTGTGGGTTCGTGACGTACGCGTCGCAGGATCTAGCGGAGGAGGCAATCGTCAGGCTAAACGGCCAGTGCATTCCGTGGGACCCGGACCAGCGCAAGCTGGTGGTTCAGTACAGGGCGAAGTGATGCCGATTGGGCAGCTGCACATCCCCGTGCTGCCGGCTCTGCTGGTCATAGGCTGCTCAGCCGAGGTCCAAGGCCCCAAGGATGAGAGCATGGCGTCCACGTCTTGAGGGAACGCACGAAGAGCGCCTACTTGGGACCGTGACTGGCAAAACGAACGAACACATGTCTTGCGCACTGAACGTAGGCACGCGCACACAAGCAACGCACACGATAGACGGCTCGCTGTAAATGTGATGCCCATATATTGATGCCCATGTAACACATCAGTTTCTCAAGACGTGTTACAGCATCTCCGGATGCATATACGCCACATATATGTATGTTTTTTTTTGTTTTCTTTCAGCCTCTATGTGGCTGGGTCTGCTGGAGATTGGACAACAGACGCCACAACTGTGGTGCCCATTTTGGATTCACCTACTGCTGTCCAATTCGTACAATGCCGGCCTATTGCAGACAGTGGCACGGCCGTGTGAATATTTGTGCGTATACACAAGCGGGCACAGGTGGCTGTCAGCGCGCCTGAATTTGCGACTGCCCAAAATCTTATTTGAAGGTCCTGACGGCAATCGGCATGGGATCTTGCACTCAACTGGACAGCCCCGGTTGCGCTTCTTGCGTGATCAGTGATAGCGTAGACGCCCACCAGTGATCAAAACTCGATTACGAATCGTTCCGCATTGACCAGTCAGCCCAGTGGCCGCTCCCCGACAGTGTTGCAGTCTCCCAGAACATGCGCTGCTTGTGGCGACCCATCATGGGCCACCCGCGCACTGGGGCAACCAGTGCCAAAAAATTTGCACGCACAATACAATGCGAAAAGAATTGCGACGCGGGCGATCGGGCCACCCCCACTTGCAGGGACCACGAACCTGTTCCACATCTACGGGTGTCCTTCCCAGTTGACTGGGACCGTTATTCTGTCATCAGTCCTCTCATTGGGACCGGGCACGTGCGCATTGCCGCGGGCATGCTGAGGCATTCCCTTTCCGCACGTCATCACTGCTGGACAAGGCACCGATGAGGGCCTTGCTCTTTCACGTGCACCACCCACGGCAACCAACACACAGGTTGCCTCCGTCGGGCGGAGCCGCGCACACACAGGCAACCGCGACATCAAGGCCCCCAAGCGAGCGGCGGCCCTCGGGCCCTTCTCAATTGAGCACGTCCGAGGTGGCGCCCGCCTTGGCGGCGACCTTCATGAACACTTCCTCCAGCGTTGCGTTCGTGACCGCCCAGTCCAGCACCTGGTTCACGGTTTCCACAGGACGTCAGCAAGCCGCTGGCATGGCACATCACGCCACGGTTTTGCGTGATGGTCCTGCCGCTCGAGGCCAGGGCGCCCAGGCAGCGAGCGGGGAGACGCACAAGCAGGGGACAGACATTCGGCGGCTGATTTCGAAGCGCACATAATTGCCACGTGCAGGTGCATGGGCATCGCTTCGCCCTGAGGAAGACTTCCTACATATGGTGTCATAACAACAACAAGCATGTCGCCGTCCGCGCCATACCCGCAATGTTTCGCCCTGAAGAAGCAATTGGTTCAAAAGGAATGCTGCGCAAGCAGAGAAACAGACTGGCCATGGCACCGGCCAAGGGGACCGTAGTCTGAATCACCATGGCTGACATCCCCCAGGGGTAAGCCCGGTGGTTTCCCGAATTCTGGCACGTGCGTTCAGCGCGCGTTCTTCGCTATACCTTAATTTGAGATTTGGCATTTTCCACGAAGGTGAAGACATCGCTCGGCTTGGTGCTGGCTGTTGGAACCTCGTATATGAGGGTTCCTCCAACCTCGTACGTTAGCTGAGCATTTGCAGCTAAGTGCTGAAAAACAAGTCCCTTCATCGCTTCGTTGTCGTCGGGAACGGTGGTGATGGTGAATATCTGCAGTCCACACAGTCAGCTCATGCACCACGGACACCGTGGCAATCCTGAGAAGGACGGAAGGAACTTCAGGGCGGTGAGTCTATGCAAAGGTCATTCACGCGTCTCAGCACAAAACTACTGTGGGCACAGCACTTTCTAAACCATGTGGACGTGCAGAGGTCTGCTCGACATGGGAACAAAACTGGCGAGAGAAAAACTGGGTATCGGCAGGCAGTGGGCAGTGATGTCGCGTTCAGTGCTGGCAGCCCGAAGAGCAACTGATGCTACAGCTGAGGCAGCAGGAGCACATACAACATACAAAACGGTAGTACAGTGATTATTTGTGCACGCATTACAACGCCTCAACAGGTGATTGGGCAATGACTGGCCTGTCCAAGGCTCGTGCGATCGAGGCGGGTTCACGAGCACATGCAGCAGGCATTCCATGGGGCTCCCAGGGCAGGTTCACGAGCACATGCTGCAGGCATTCCATGGGACTCCCAGGGCAGTTTTACCAAGTAGTCCCCATAACGAGACGTCAGCTGCTGGGGCTTGCCGATGACCATCAAGCTCCCGTTGACGAAGATCCCAAGCCGGTCGCACAGCACCCCGGCTTCCTGCATGCTGTGCGTCGTCAGAATGATGGCCTTGTTCTTCTTCGCCTGCTTCACGGCATCCCACAGGTTTCGACGTGATGCAGGATCCAGCCCCTGTGCAACGTCAGTCTCAAAACTCGAGCGAATCATTTTGTCCATTTGGTCGTACCTGGGACTGTCGTTGGCACTTCGTCAGGGCTTTAATGTTCGATTCAGTCATTCTGATAAACCTGGGCAGCCATCAGGGTTGGCGCCAGGGCGGTGTTCTCACTCTTCAAGTCAGCTTGGCGCTAAGCCCAGAGCTTCCTCACACAACCAATCACCCCCTCAAATATGACTTTACGTGCATTGACAACTGTACATACGGGCCTCCAGAGTGCATGTTTCCTGCTCTTCGTGGTGCTGCTGTTGTGTGCTCCTCTGGTTGCACTGGAGGCTACACATCAGCTCTTCACACTACGGTGTAGAGTCCTACATACGCCTGCTTAGGTGGGGGGACCCCCACCCCCCTTCCTCCCTTGGCCTTAGTCGTCGTGTCGATGCCATGTCGCGATGGATGGGGATAGATGGGATACCTATTCTTGGTGACCTACCACCAGTGGGTCCCCCAGGCACTCCTGGTCGGTCACCCATGTCAGTGGGCGACACCGATCGACAACACGACACGACGGTATGCTGCACGAACAGTGTGGGCTCTGGAAATTCCACCAGAATGCAGGCACCTTCCTTTCCGTTTGTGGATACCAGCTGCAAATGGAAGACGAGACAAAATAGGGGCTATTTGCGCTTCTCCCTGCGTGTATGTCAACGCTCCAACAATTACGCAGTTTTCCAATGTGATGGGCCTGCACGCTTCACTCCCCCAGTGTCAAGTTGACTTTGAGCATGCTGAAATCACCCTAGTGGCACCCCAAAAAGAAATATTGGTTGACTGCTTTATGACTGTGAACGTCAGTCGAGTGAAAATGCCAACAGATGGCTCGCCGATCCATCCACATCTGTATAATCATTTGAGTTCACAATGCCCCGTCGCTGGTAATCCTCAAAAAGTGTCAAGAATTACTGCTCGAAAAGTGCCACAGCATTTCTGCAGTGAACGCCCCAGCTGCCGTGGACATCTCACGGGGATTGTCTGGGGCACGTGCTGCAATAGTCGGCACCCAAACGTATTGTGGTACCCGAGTCGTATACCTTTGTTCAATGTTTGTCATTGGCAAGCACAGAAGAAAATTAGACTTTAAAATTAGATTTTACAGAAAAAAACGTTAACACCGCTTTGCTCGAGTCAAGGAGGAGGCTGACACCCACCTCTTTGCCTGGCTATATTTCACGGTCATGATAATATTACACGTGTCGAATATAGGATGCAGATGACCGCTGTCCACGTCAAATAGGGATGATCGCGCATGCAACCACGCGCGCGACCCAGTGATGAGGTCACCAAGCCGCTGTTCGCTGCACCAAGAGCACTGCACTTGACAAAACGTTGAGCAGTCGCGGCCGGCCACCCACCGTGCTGGGTTCGTCAAGGTACACCACTTTGGGATCGCCAATGAGGGAGATCGCGACGCTGAGGCGACGCTTCATGCCTCCGCTGTACGTCTGCACGAGCCTGTCTCCATCGCCGGAAAATAGGTGTACAGAGTTCAGTGCATTCGCGACGGCTTTCTTCAAGGCAGGCCCGCTCAGGCCCTTCAGGCGGCCGTAAAACAAGAGGTGCTCTGCGCCTGTGGCACGGCAGCATGGAAGCGTCACATGTGAAAGCGGCTTGGAGTCCACCGTTCCGTACGTACTGCTTTTTGACACACACAACAATGTCGGCACCGTGCGAGCGCTGGTGCCGTACCAGCAATAGTCCAATGACTGCGAGCCATGTAGTCGACATGACTACGAGCAATTAAACATCACACCAACACATGCACAGACAGTATTTAATTTAAAGGGCGCAATTCTGCGCCACTGAGCGCAGTGGGGACATGCAGGCATCGCAGCCGAGGGCATGATGTTCTTGTGCCATTCACTGGCCTTGTGTCTACCGCGTGAAATGGCGATCTGATGGGTACCACGACGCCTGCGAATGCAACGTGCTGCATTAATATGGACCGAGGAAAGGGCGGTCGCTGGCGAGAAGAATACAGTCGCTTTCCTAGCAAGCTCGGATGGTCAACTGCCAAACAGTTGTGGTAGAGAGGCGATGTGGACTTGCATCAGCCAGGCGAACTGGCCCAGAACGTCAACGAGCAGTTGCGTGCCGGGATCTGCATGGACACATTGGCACATGGACCACGCTGGATGTACCAGCGAACAAGTCTCAGTATAGAGAGTCGACAGGTCGCTGTATCGAGTGCCCACTATTGTAGTAAAGTTCTGTCAGTCGTGGTGATGTGCTCGCGGAAACAAGCACAATCGGAAGTCAACGCAGCGCTCGCGAGAGAACAACTTCAGTTTGGAGTAACGTGCTTGAGCAAACAGAAGACCACAGCTGTTGAGATACGCCTATCATGTGCAATGTTCCCTCTTCTTCCTCGCCTGCGTGTCCGTCGCAGCGAGGTTAGCCCTGCCCACCTGTGAGCGTATCCCACAACAGATTGTGCTGGGGACATACCCCCATTCTGTCATAGATCAAGTCCATGGACTCGGTGATGTCCAGGCCATCTATGAGAGCAGATCCTGACGTCGGCTCCATGAAACCCACCAACATGTTAATGGCAGTTGTTTTCCCTGCACCATTTGGACCCAGCAAGCCAACAACCTCCCCTCTGCGCACTGCCATGTACAGATCTTTGACAGCCACCTAGCAAGAACAAGACACCTCATGAGCTGCAGGCTGGCAAAGCACGATAGACAATCGTCAACAGCCCTCAAAGGCCAGCACCGAGAGCCCTTGTGACACAAATCCCAAGTTATCTACGTCATCTACCTTCCCACTTATCATCCTTTCAGGACAAAATTCCTGGGACACCATTTCTTATGTCCTTCCACATATGCTTTCGAAAAGGCATCACGGCTGGTGGATGCAACTCTCAAAACAATGAAATAATACACTGTGGCAGGATGGTTTCGTGGTACAACGGCACTCACGAAAAAACGCTGAACTACATTTTGGGTGCCGCCCAGTCCGAAGAAGGTCACTCTACCAGCATGCATGGCTTCAGACGACGGGACAATGAATCACTGGAATTCAAAAACAAATCCACTTGACACAGCATTTTGGCATTACTCATGCCCAGTGATGCTCACTTTTGGAGGATTTCCCTCTGCAGAGGGAAACACCTTTCGTAACCCACGGATAATAATGGCATTCTCGTCATCACCAACAAATGGGATACTCTCCACTCTCCTGCGTTCTGCAGCAACATCTTCCTCTTCTTCGTCGACACCCATTTCAACAACAGTAGGTTTTGCATCACTGATCAGTGCTGTCTCCTGGAGCTCCAACCCTCTGGGGTCATCATGTTTCTGGGCCAAATCGACGCATAGATGTCAGTACTATACCGTGCGGAGTAGTCTTGGTACACATAAATGAGTTGTTGCCACAAGTAGCAGCAAATGTAAATGACCGAAATCGCAGCATCTTCTGTCCTCCTAGGCCCTGCTGCTTAGGTCTGGCAGCAACAGCACAAGCTTTGCCAGAACCCCGTTCGCACCGGTACCTCCATCACCATCCTCTTCCCCAATCTATGCACATTGAACAGAGATTGTTGTAGAGAATCTGACTGCCAAAATGCTGATACTGCACCAACTACACAATCCACAAACACTGCTGCGAAACTGCCTAGGTGTACCTTTCTCACGCCCAAGAGAAGATGACACAGTCAAACCAGCATTCAACTGGGTTGGCTAAGGCTTGCAGCAGTTGGTGGGAACCGTGGCGTGAGGCATGCAAGGTCCACACACCACTTGCAGTTTGAAAGCATTCTGAAAGACTAACTTGGAAAAAATTGCCACAGCTGCCATCTTTGAGCCTGCACTAAGTCAAGATTATTCTATTATACATCGCTATATGTTCTATTCGGTATTGTCAACTGCAAATCAGCAGCTTTGCAGTACTCTCACGTTCTTAAATCCTTTGCTCTTCTGTTTGCGGAGACGATCCAAGAAGTACAAAGGGTGTCGATGGACGCCTGTGCCAGTTGAATATATCTGCACCAAAAATCCAGCCATTAGACAGAGCCATTCTATCTGTCATTATTCTGACTGGAAGAGTGTAAACATGTCAAGGTGAATGCTGTCCACTGCATCGTGTTTCTATTCGCACATGAAGTCACAACTGTCTTCAAAAAACAGGTATGGCTCCACAGGCCGCTACCAATGACATCAGACAACCATGATCCTCATGACCTGCGATCAAACAGGACGAACAGGAATGCCAGTAGGCCGATCACAAAGGGAAACACAATTTCGAACTTACAATTCATAATCCAATCAAACAGAATCCCCACCCAATGAATGTCCACAGAGACAAACAATACTCACATAAAAGGTCCCAGCTACGCTTCCACTGGGTATCTATTGTGCACTGACTCACCTGCTCAATGTACCAGGCAGCAATCATGAATAGCGGCCACTCAGCAACGAACAAAATCATCACGAAATCCATGTCGTTGTTATCATCAGTGAAGGAACTCCAAGACAAGCCATCTGAATTACGGAAGGCTGCACGGAAACTGTGCTGGCCCAACTCATACCATCCCCTGAACGAATGCAACCATGCAAAATGAGCCTCAGGGAATCCTCTGGTGAGATTTTCAGTGTGCAATGAGGTGCACAGCATTTGACAGCGTAACAACATCTTCCAACGGTCACCTCTAGAAAAATACTACCTGTGGTATGCATGAAGTAGTCTGCATCGCCTTGCCGCAGGTGACACCTTTTCTCTAAACACCCATGCACAAGACATAAATACATGCAATTACAGCCAGTTCGCATCAGACTCGTGTTAGCAGCTTGTGCCAGGCTGCCTGGCGTTACTTTTGCATGTCAATCTTGCCATGCTTACAAACTTGGATACTCGGCAAGTATCGGGTGCTTCACATTCACAGTAGCGTAAAAGTATATTGATTCATCGACAATACAACAAAGGACCATATGATAGCTTCGATCATGGGCTCTGGTGCGTGGTGGGAACACAGTGGCTTGTTGGTGCTGGACAATCTTCTTGCGCGTTGAGACGCCCAGTGTCGATATCACCCTACCTGTAAGCTCCAAATGCTGGGATCAGCTGGATGAGTTTAACATAAAAGACATCCCTTTCTATCAGCCGCACCAGCAGCACGTTGCCCAATAAGCCAGTGCCAAAGACCCACAAAAACGAGAAAACCATCGCAGTCAGGGTCGTTTGGAAGAAGCTGCTGAGAAGGAAAGAAAAGGCGATTTGAACATTCCCAAACAAGAAGTAGAAAAGAAGTTGGACACCTGAACACATCAAAAACCAATCAGGAATTTAAGAATGAAGTTAGAAACGCAATTTTTTCTTTAGGAAAGCACCACGAAATTCTCAATGTCAGGAACAAGGCCAAGACCAAGACTATTGCTCAGGAGACATGCACAAGCTGCTGCTCAATTGTTTACATCGCTTCTGTCCTGAAAAAAGATCTAAACGTACACATTGACTGGTTTCAAGCTGTTGTTTAATTGTATGCGGCATGACTGTTGAATCCCAACAATTCTGTGAACGACTGAACAGCATGTTATTAGACTCGATCTGACACCGACACCAAGCTCTGTGTAACTTCCCCCTATTCTGTGTCAGGTTCAGAAAGAATCCACCATGGCAGCAGATAGATCACCGCATGCAAGAATGCCCAGGACTGTTCCACCATCAGACACTATTGCTGGTCTGCAAAAGGAATGAAAGAATTTAACCTCATCAGCAGCAAGATCAGTGCAGGCTGGAATTTTGGGGAATGTTCCACAATTGGACACTCGCTGGCCTTTGAGAAGGGACCCAGGTCCGTGCCACACTCACCATAGTCATTCAATCGGAAAATGGCGAGGTCCACTGCAGATCCTACAGCAACAAATATGCCAATGTACACAATGTACAGAAGGAGGTAGTATGCATAGTTCACGATCCAGTATGCAGCATCTCCAAGACCGTGCATTTTCATTATGATGCGCAGCCGATTCGCCTTTTCATACACCAGTTGCACAAGCCTGTAGCAACAACATTGACAGTCAGCTCTCAAACATCATGGGCTGTTTTCTCTGCAGCACAAATGCATTCGTAGGAACTGGTGTGATACTGTAAGCAGATCTTTTCTGCACCTCCACAAGTGCACCTCGAATTCATTGCACACCCCTGCTATCCAAACGTGCAATCCAGGGTGAAAGTGACGCGCAGTGCAGGTGCGTGAGAAGCAGAAACCTTCAATATGTTCACAACCACGAAACATTACTGTGGCTCACATGGTGCGACATAATGAGCCACAACGACACAGGATTGTTGTCGAAATCCACTCTGGTTCAATCACTGTGAACGCTGTCAGGATGGCGGTTGGCCACTCCATCATAGTTTCATAGTTTGGTACAGTTTTCTTGATAAGAAAACACTGTCCATGACGCTGTCCATGACGCTGTCCATGACACTGTCCACGACGCTGTCCATGGCACTGTCCACGAAACTCTCCATGGCACTGTCCACGACACTGTCCATGGCACTGTCCACGACACTGTCCATGGCACTGTCCACGACACTATTCATGACACATGATATTGTGATGAGCCGTGCTTTCCTTCAGGAACACATGTTCCAGCACAGGATCATTGCCTCATGGGCGACATGTCTACTCAGTTCATTGCTGTTCACAACAACACATGCCATGCTGTTTGCATGCATTGGCAACTTACATGAGTGGCAGGAAGAGCTGAATTACCCAGGTAAACAAAAGAACCGACAGAAACGAGGCCAAATCCAGCCTCAACTTGGTTTCTTGCAAAGGAAACTCCACGAGTGCCAGCAGCTGGGATGAATATGAACCTGTGCATTAACAGCAGGGTTATGTCTCAAGTATGCAGCTCCCAGAAAGAAATACACAAACATGTTTGTGTTATGTACAGGGGCCTATATTTGAAATTGCGAGGGGTGGTGGGGCAAATGAACAAAACCAGTGAGGTGCAAAACTAGAATGTCTGAAGGACCCAAAACTCATGCAAATACACAAAAGGTGGCTGCATTGAAAACGTCGAGGCCCCATACAACAGTGCATCCTCCTTATCCAACTGCCCCATGCCACATCAGGTAGTGGCACGTTCGGAGTTAAGATGTGTGGTGGCCCACCATCCAAGGCAGCTTTCACCCATGAATTCGATGCCAGGTTCATCGGCAGATTAACACGCTGGATGTCTGGCAGCCCATCATTTCCTGCAATAGTGTCTGTGTCTTTGTACCATATGTCCACTTCCAGGCCAGAGACGTTGTCTGAGGCCTGCAAGACAAATGTGGACAGTATCAGTACTGGAAAGCATCATCCCATACCCAGTCTCCTACTCATAGCCTGGTTGAAATCCCTGTCTGGAGAAACGATGCAACAGCTGTCTGGAACAGGGTTCTTGGGCCCCAATCATGCATCACCACAGTATTTATCTGGAGCAACCGAAGAATGATATCCCACTTTAAAATCCCAGGCGTTGCTGTACTCAGCCACGGCGTCAGTGTCCTGAAGCAGACGCCTCCTGTTCACCCTCTCATTGAACTCGACAGATGCATTGCACTTGGCCTGCAAAATAGTACATCAATGCCCTGAGCATTGTCCAAGCAGTTGTAGGTGAGTAGGTGTCCTACTCAGTAGTTCCTCTTTCCGTCAATAGACAACCAAAATTCAGTGCAGCAACCCCACTCCCACAGCAACCCCAGACAGCATCTTCCCTCAGACTCTGCACTGCTTCAGCCAATTCAAATCGCTGACCAAAACGACATAATCTGTTTCCGCAAAGGCGATGCTCCGATGTGCAATCTTTGTTTGTGACAGCACTGAGCACAGAAACGGCACTGGTCCATGGCTACCATGAAGTCAAGCAATGAAGGCACATGCTTTTGATTCTCTGAAATGAACAAAGTTTTTGTTACTAGCCACAGTACTCAAGTGTGCTCAATTCCACTTGTACTTGATTATGGTCAACAGTGGCAGGAGACACAGCATAGATCGCAGGCACGTCCCACATAAATTAGGCTGGTCGATACAAATGGCTAAATTCTCGGAATCAAAGGCTCCACAACAGCATGCAAGAGGTGGAGTTTCTCAAGCTTTGCCAACCCAACTGCTTCAACAGAAGGAGAGCCAAGGCTCTGCATGCAGAGAAGCTGCACAAATTTCCTACCTCGTCAAAGCTGCAGAAAAAATGCCTGTTGATGCGTTCTACATCACTGAGGACAAATAGAGTGTTCACGCAAGAGTTTATGAACTCGTCAGCCCCACCGCCAAAGGAGCTCAACAGTGGGAAATCGGACACGGCACCACTGACAACAGCATCGATGCCACTGGTGTCTGGAACCACACTGCAGTTCTGGTTAAGGACGAACAAATTGGAGTCTGGGTCCTGCAAAATGCATATGATTGGGAACATCAGCCCATTGACTTGCAGTCATTGCGATGCACATGAAAGTCGTTGCATAATCTCTTGCAGTATGGAACACAGTTAAAAGCTGTCACTCAGGGGCACACCATGTGCATGGCACACCAATCTGCTAGACTAATAGGAGCTCTTAGATTCTCACATAGCCCAGAGTGCGGATCGTCATAAAGACTGTGGATCCAGCAAGCCCTATTGGTTACACTATAATCAGGACAACACAACGATAAAAGTCACAATCTTGGGGCTGATAAAGCACTCCGATAAGCCAGAATCCATCAAGAACAAGCCAGAACGTCACCACTTGGGCTACCAGGGTTCTGTGAGAGTTATCAACGTTGGTCCACTCTGGCCTTTGGTTTCCACCAACATATCTGGCACCTGTCAAGGGAGTGGGATGCACAGGTTGGGGACACACTACTGGGACCCAAGAATGCGACTTCCCCCCTTTTGGCTTTTCGTTTCTTGGTGGCTGGTGAGCCATTCCGCCACGTTTTTCATACTCTTTCCAGGCCTTTCTGGACATGCACTGGGGCTCCTTTGGATTAGGTTGGTGGCCACCATGAACACAGTGTGGAAGCGGGCACTTGTGCATCAGTGCTGGGAAAGGTAAAAAACAAGCTTTCCGTTGGATGCTGGTGCTCTCGTCATTCACCCAGCTAGGTGCAAGGCATTTTGGTCCTGCTGTTGATCGAATGCAATCAATTCCATTTGCAGGCACAAGAAGAGTAAGACTACCATATTTGTGAGCTTTAATTTGCTTCAGTAAGGCATGCAGGATAATATCAACTGGCAAGATAGGAAGTGGAGCGCACCTGGAGTGGGCATACTTGATGGAGTGCAACTTGAAATTGCACAACAAATGATTACATGAGCACAGACAATATCTGAACACTTGCTTTCAGAAACATGGCCAAACTCACATTTCTTGGAACGAACGCAGGGTCCACTTGATGGCTGGGAGAAGACTCCGAGCTTGCGCCAAAGGCAAAACCTAGTTCTGTCAAAACTTCCCCACGAAAAGTGTCCTGTTCGCAGAACACACCAGCAACGAAGTTCAGGGCAAGCCCCTGGCCTTTGTGGGCAATGACTTTCACAAAACAACACCAGATCCGTAATTGCACTGGAGAACCAGGTTTACATATGAATCTTGCACAGATGTGGAAAGACACTACAGCACAGAATGCAAAATGAATGGCATCCCAAACCCTGCTTGCTGCCAATGCCACATGGCTTGCCGCCAATGCCACAAAACAAAGGTAGCTTTAGCATCTCTTTGTAACCAGCAGCTCTGCACAGCAGAAGGCCATGCACACAATTTTTGCAAACAAACAGCCGTCCCCTGCCAACCATGGAGTTCACTCCACTAGAATCGAATGCGCGTGCAGCACTCCCATGCAGCGAATCCCTTGGCTCATTCCTCTGCACAGTGACCCCCAAATTCCCTGGCAATTCCCACCTGTTCCACAGTCATCTGTGCAAATTTGCTGCTTGCGAAGTTGGTGGAAACAGAGCCTGAGAACATGAAGCTGGCAATGGCGTTTGCAAGTCCTGTGTCCTGACCAGTGTGGAACATTACTGCATCTGGGGCCCATGGCTCTGCTCGTATAAACTCATTAGGGGTCTGGGCAGAACACAGCAAACATCACAGCTCAAAAATCTGGAAAACACACCACCCCAACAGCACATTACTATCAAATACAGATATCCTATGCTGTGCATCTAAAGAGCCGTGCACAGGAATACCATGCAAGCTCAATGTGCAAGCCAAGAGCAAGCTGTACAACAGCAGTCCATGTCACCATTTCAGGAACACGTTGCAGACATTTCCAGGGAACCAGCCTGTTCTAGAATGACAGGACATTCATGCGGAGCCACATATCTTTCGTTGCATGCGACCAATCTTCTGCCAAAATACATGAATTCTCTCTGTGCATCGCAGATTTCAGAATTTGCACAAATATCTCAGCACTGCACACCAAAGCTGGGGCCCCACCTGCATGACAGGGGGCCAGCTCAATGGATGTGGTATGCTGCAGAACGGAGCTTGCTCAGTGGTGGAATATTGCAGTCCACACATTTTTTCTTTGCAAAACTCTATATCTGTGCATCCAAACCCCTCCGATTCAATACGGCAGTCTGTTGTGTTCACCCTGTCGCAACAGTTGCACCTGCAGCCACACTAAACCCAGAAGGAATAGTCGCTCAGGCAATGCACCCGATCATGCCCCGGTCAACAGGAGCAGTACACATCATCATGCAACGGGGACAGGGTGCATCATCCTCCATAGTATCGACAAGATTGTCACGATTTTCTTCATTAGACTGGGGTGCACATTGTATGACATTTTCTTGCTCAACAGACAATGTTCAGGAACAAAAGGCAATATGCTCAAGCATACCATTCTTTTGCCAGCACAGGGCAAGAGACAGCAACCACCAAGCTTGAGAGCACAGCCATGTTTAGGGCAGCATCCAAACTCCTGGGACTCCCACCCACATTCACTGGAACAGTTGATAAACAAAATTTATCATGCACTGATACCATGCGTTTCTATCAATGAAAACAAACATATTCTCAACAAAGAGCAACGGAACTTGTTAACTTAGGCTCCACAGCTGCAAGGCTGCGTCCACGGATAGAGCTCCCCATAGTGAACAACACATTCTCTGACACAATGCTGCATCTCAAGCACCCTGAGCTGAAAGCAAAAAACAGCAGGAAGTTTCTTGGCACTGCCATTGCCAAGTTTGTTTGAAATAGTTTGAAATACAACAAATTGTAATCTGCCATACCCTTGTGTCCTCAGAGTCCACTAAGTCGTCAAAAACCTTTTGAAGGCCAGCCAGCAAGCCAACGAACACCAATGGAAGGAGAACGATGCAGATGTTGAGGCAACATCGGCGCTTCTGGTAGACAGCATTTTTCCGAAGCAATGCAGCGCTCTGCTGCTTGAGGGTTGCTGTTCCATGCTGCAAAAAAGCAGCACAGCCATCAGAATTGATGGAACCACTCCCCTTCGTTCCTTCCTTGAAAACTGAAGCACAGAAACTGGCATTGTTGGTTGTTGGTTGTCTGTCTCGATTTCAATTGTCAACACATGACAACACTGTCCCTGCAAGGCGTTGACAGCTGGTTTTCACCTCTACACAAAGTTCGTACACAGAGCTTTCATGATTTCTGTTCAAATTTGAACAATGTAAAGTACCAACTGTTGGTACAACACACAAGGTTTGTGTCGCAGCACAGTGTCGGAGCGAGAGTGGAGCTGAGACAAGAGAACCTGTTACTGGCACACAAGTTGCCAAGGGTTCTCCGCACTGGATTGATGGTCACTTACCATGCTGACTGTAGGCCCGATCTCATGCAGCAAACTCTTGGACAAACCCTGCGAGATTACACACATGTGCAAAATAAGCGCCGGACTTGGGGAAAAGCAACAATCGCCACCCCTGTGGTCGCTTACTTCTGTAAGCATCGACCGGAGGCACAAGCGCTAAAAGTGACGACAACATGCCTAAGGGAACGTTGACAGCCACTACGCGGCGGGCAACGAAGCGAGTCTTCGTGCGGTGCACAAAGGCCCAGAATCGCGGGGCGCTGCCCTCCGCGGCAAAAGATGAACCCTCACGACCGTAGGGCCCCCCCCTCCCCCCCCCCCTTCTGGACTGAACTGCTGGACAAATTTCGATTTCGGCCCGTTTCTCAATCAAACGGTACTTCATCCACCGTTTGATCCGGCAAAGCACTTTTGTGCAGCAAGGATGAGATGGCTGTGAAGTCCTTATGATTGCTAGTTCGGAGCATAGACGGCAGGCCCTTGGCATGCGGTCGTTCGCAGCCCGTTGTGCCGATCTACCGCACGCGAAGCATGCGACAGGTCCCCATGTGCTGCGTTAGTCTCGAGCACTACTCATTCTGGTGCATTTCAACGCGCAGGCTGCCAAGGAGGGAAAGAACACTGGGGTAGGCAAACACAGCCACCTTCTTGCTGCAAGAGGAACACCCACAGCAAAAGAGTCGACCAGGGGGAGTGTGTGCGCATACTGCACACACATGCTCTTTGCAGAGTTCCTGTGGACGATGTTTTTGTTCGCAGGTGGCGCAATTGCAGCCGGCGGGCAGCGGCTGCTGCGAAACAGCAGAAGTTAACCGCCAGGGAAGGGGCAGCGATCAATGAGTACCGCAACTGGGAGGCATTGGCGGCTACACAAGCGCGCGCACAAGTCACCTGTGGGGTGCGCGTCCCAGCGTGCGCCCGCGGCCGGCGGGTGTGCAGCAACGCCGGCAGCGTCTCACTGGTTTCCTGCTTTGTTCTGGTGGCTGCAGTTGCGGGCCAAAGGGGGCGCCCTGAGGTGTTCGCTGGCGCGGGGAGTTCTGTCATGCGAGTGTGCTGTTACGACAACAGGAGTCATTGCTGCAGTAGGCAGGCAGCTGGAAGCTGGGCTGGCGGAAGCGGAAGTTCGTGAGATTTCCTGATATACTGAAGTCGTCGTATTGCGTGCTCATCGTTTGGTGGAGGTAATGCAAGCCATGGTTGTTGCTGAAGTGAAGCCCAGACAGTGGACAACTGTGTCAATTTCAACGGCTCGGACTTTAGAGATCGAGCTTGGCCGCGTACGTGGCTGCCCGCCCTGGTGCTTGGCTGTCGGAACGTCAGCGGAGGTTTGAAGTGGTGGACAATCGCCATGTGCCCTGAGTGCGGTATCCTTGCAGTTAGGGATTACAAATCCGACGACGGAAGTGTCCGGGACGCTTGGCCGGCAGAAGCGAGTTGAGGTTAGAGCTTCTGCGCACCAAGGAATGGCCGTTCCTGCACACAAGGTGAGCGCCCCGTTGCTCATTGACGATCACCCGATTTGGCACAACGCCAACATTTGGCCCACTGGTGGACCACGTCGCTGTAAGCAGGCCAGTTACGCTCCGCACTGGTTTAAATAACGTGAAAGCGCTTGAGTTTCGTTGACATTATTAGATTATACTTCAGACTGCAAGGCAAGCTCCCACCATGCACTCCTTTGCCTTGTTCCATGTTGCAGGACATCGGCACAATAACACCCAGAAACGTCCCGCTCATCAGCTTGTTTCAACCCAATGCTCTTATTGCCTGGCTATCCAATTCCCACGGACAGCACTGGAAATAAACGGCCTCCTCGCAGTCGCTTCTTCTGAACGAATTCCTTAATTGCTGGCACTCCCAGTCACAAAACCATTGTTACCCAGGTTTTGCAAAACATTGGCAGCAAAACCACAGGATGAATTCATGGTAGACCAAAAACCCCCCTCACCCCCACCCCCCTTCTCCAGGCTAAGCAGCGCAGCCTGTAGCACTTGGAACCTGACCACGGCATGATCCTTCACAAACCAAAAGAAGGGTTGTAAAGTGCACAGTCGACTCGACTGTAATCAAGCTCCGGTGCAGGCCAAGAGTTGACTTTGGCAAGGACGAATAAAGATGAAACAGATATGAGGGCAGGAGAAGGTCATAGAACAACAGCGATTGATCAAAGACCCGCTAAAGACACAACCTTCGCCTGGGAGCTCCTGAGCTATGTGGTGGGCATCTCAATCCATTGATGCATCCACATTCCCTGCTCCTCAACTTATTGCAGTTATCCCCACTGTTTATTCAAACAGCGAGGGCAATCTCATGAACCTCCGCCCACACTTTGGTAAGGAAACCAATCTACCAAGGTGGGCAATACACTCCCCAAACAGGGGATGTCAAATTGACCAGCGTGTTGGGTCTCGTTTGTTGCAGAAGCTGCAGCCATCCCTTTGCTGCGCATAGTGAAGTCCTTGTATCGATGCTGAATCCCGCTCTTGAAGGCAGCTCCAGCAGCCCAATAGAGGACCGAAGAGAAGCCCAAAACAATCCCCTTGTCACTTCAGTGCAAAACCAAGACACGCAATAAATACCAAGACATCAAAAATGAAGGTGCACATCATGGAGCCTTTTGCAGATGATGACACCCTTCAAAGTGCCCCCAATTCTCTGGGAACTCATCTGTTTCCTGTAGTTGTGCGCATTATTCCCTGGGCCCTTGCACACCAAGTCGAATCCCATTTGCTCTGTGCATTTCTGTTGCTTGATGTTTATGTGCGGAGGCCATTCCTCTCGCAGCGTCTGTAGATGGTTGGTGGCAGAATCCTACTATCTAACTGTCGATGACAGCCATCAGACCCACAGTCCTTGAGGTCTTGGACATCTTGGGGTTTGCCAGGTTCCTGGCCTCGTCAGCGACCTTTTTCAGCCCAACAAACGTATCCCAGACCGCCATCCTGAAGCCTGGGCAATAGTAATCGAGCCCCAGCTCAACGCACACTGGCTCCAGCATGGCCTGCACCTTTCTGAGGTTGTGCCTTGGGACGCGAGGGAACAGGTGGTGCTCCACCTGAAACTGCAGCCCCCCATGGAACCAGTCCATCCAAGCAGGGCACCTCCAGTTCATGGTCGATGCCAGCTGGGAACACATCCAGTCATCGTCGCGAGGCAAGCCTTGGAAGGTGTGCCGGGAGAAGTGGCTTATGCAGATCTGGGCCAGGAGGCACATTTACACACAAGCAAGTATGAGACATCCAAACAGAGACTGTCAGCCTCTGTTGGGTAAAAGAGCGGCGAATTGTCTTGTGTTGACAGACCCAATGTGCTCCTCAGTGCCCCAGAGTGTTTGAGACCAAAGGTCTTGTGGGTCGGGGCAAGGCCCAACTGAGGCATACATAGGACGGGTGGAAAATGGGGCAAGTTTCACTCCATAGCACTGGAAATGCCCACAGGATGGCCCTAATTTCCTGTTCAGAATATAGGCAGCACAGCCCTACCTGAAGGTGCAGGATGGATACGATGGAATGGGACAACATAACAAACATCACACGCTCAGGCCACGTCGGAACCAGCATAGCAAGTGAAAGGTACCTGTGCAGCAAACACAACGTGCAGAATATCGGCATACAACTTCAGGCAACCTCAAATCATCTCCTGAAGCAAAAATGGCTAAAACGATCATCGGCACTGCACGCCTGATGAAAGCCACAGTAGGAGATATTCTACAAGGCTGTAAATCTTATGCATGTGCACAGGCTAGCATTTTGCACTGATTTCACTGGCTGGCGTCCATTCTGTTCATTGTCCGCAGCCCCAGTGAGTGTTCCAGGGGAGGTAGTCTGCTTGCGACAGCCTCCTGGACACATATGGCAAGTCCCCCAAGGAGCAGGTATCCACAGCAACAGAAACACCAAATTATCCTCACTTACCAGCACATGAAAAAGATCATTACAAAGTACTCCTTGATCTTGTGGATAAACACTGTGCCACCTGTCATGAAATGCCTTATGGCATGG
The DNA here is from genome assembly GCA_905146915.1 of Ostreobium quekettii. Lineage (NCBI taxonomy): Eukaryota > Viridiplantae > Chlorophyta > Ulvophyceae > Bryopsidales > Ostreobiaceae > Ostreobium > Ostreobium quekettii. Next base: position 67,078 of record CAJHUC010000850.1, on the reverse strand, counting down.
ATGTACATGCCTGAATCGTACACCACAGTAAGGCAGGATCAGAGCAGGGTCCTGGGTTGTGGAGGCTTGCGTTGTGAGGGATCCACAGCCAAGAAAGAGACATCTGCCAACACCGTTTGAATTTGGAAGAGCCAGGGTGTGTCAGGGTGTTATCTGAACACAGTGGTCATCCCTAGGTGCATCTCCACATGGAGGGAACACTGTGCCATTCGAGTGTAATTTTGCCTCCAGGTCATCCCCACCTGCAGCAAGCCACAGCCTGCAGCTGCCAGACATCCGTTTGAACCTAGACACAGCCAAGGAAAGAACTCCAGACTGCATATGTTCCCACCGATTGTTGCAGTGCCAGCCAAGGAGATCAATTCCATCCAGTGACCAATGCTGCACCTCTTCCCAACCCTGTCCACTCACCGAACTTGGCAACCAGCAGAAGAGGGAAGAACGTCAGGTGCTGGTAGGGCACCAGATACTTTGCTGGGCCGTCAAACACGAGGTCAAAATCATGGTACTCGGAGTGTGTGGTCTGTAGGTAGTTGTGCGAAGGCGCCAACAGAGGCAGGTGCTGCACATACATAACCTGGCCGTCAAGCAATCTGGCAACATGGGAGCTCCACCCCTGGGTGCAAGACGTTCTGTGCAGAAATGGCTCACCCTGTGTGGGTATTGGCTCCCTCACTGTGCCCAGGCCTCCACAGGCAAGCATTGGGGACAGTGTCACTGGCATAGGCAGCTGTCGATGCCCTGCTGAAAGCAACAAACATGGCATTTTCCTCACTGCAGATTGCAACACAGGGTCTCCCTTGAGTTTGTTCTATTTTCCACTTTGTTACCCGCTTCCCAATGCCATCAGGTTGAAGCACTGTCCGTTCATGATTTTCAATGGTTGTGATCGTTCACTCAATATTGCTGACAGTTCAGAGGCATGATCTGCATGTCAGCACTCGATCCAAAACGAGAAATCATACACAGTCTAGAGACTCTATACCTGTATGTCCGGGTCACAGTCAGTGCTGTTGACCAGTATGTGGTGGATGTTGTGGCTGGACTTCCACCAGCTCATTCCCACACCAATGAAGGCGTTGACCACCAGTGCAATGTTGCCATCAGTCTTGCGATTGTGTGTGATCGAATTGTGCCCAGCATCGTGGCCAACGAACGAAGCCTGAGTCAGCAGCATACCAGCTTCAGCGCTGGGATCCTTCAACTGAGCGGTTTAGAGGAGCATTGTACACATTCCCAACTTAACGTGGACATGAACGGCAGTGTGGTACTCTGCAAGAACGTGAGTCGAGATGTAGTTTATCGTGAACATGTAAACGTCTGCTCGTCGAGTATACAGGCCATTGGCTTGACGGAGCTTCGATTCGAAGCGGTGCTCAATAGGAGACGAATAGCTGTCCGTTAAGGCCCACCCTAGCAAATCATGACACCGTTTGACATATTCTGTCCTGGCCCTTGCGGAAGGCAGAATTCAACAGGAGCGGGGAGACAGAATCTCCCTCAGCAGCGTCTCTGTTGGCTAAGAATCAACCACAGCACCAAGTATGTGCTGCATCCCTTGTCACGACCACAGCCTCAATTGCGATGGGCACTTCACGTTCATTTCTGGAAGTGCAGGCCAGACACAGATTTCACAGCTTCGTGTGGTACACTTGGCTGGTGTTTGACGCACTTGGGCGTGTGGCCCTGCGCTGTAAAGGGGGCCTCCGCTGGGGATCCGCGTGACAACAGCCGCGTGTAGTAATGATTTGCCATGGTATTACGATGCACAGAGCCACACAAAGCTTCGAGGTACAAAGCGCCGCTCACGCGCCGCTCGTGAGATCGACGAGGTTCTGCCCCTGGAATGTCCAAGGTGGTCACACCAGCCCCTGAAACTCCTGTAGTGATGGAACTCTGCTGGTGTGAAGTTGGTGACATGCTGTTAGGCAGGCGCCCTTTATCGGCAGCGCACCGCGCGCGGCGGCCCCAGCGCGCAGACCGTTCGCCGTCGCAGCACGCGGGACCCAAAATGGCGGCGCTCAGGGGTGCCACGCTCATCCTGAAACCCAACTGCCGCGCCCGCCACGCTCTGGACGTTCGCAGCGCCCCGCATTCGCGAACAGGACAGCAGCGGCGACCGCCTGATTTCAGCGGCCGCAGACTCTCGTCGAACACGCGGGGCGCAAAGGTATCCGGATCAGGCTGGCGCGACGACCTGCCCAGCGCCTTGTATCGTCCAGTCGGGGCCACGGATCCAATACAACACGACGATCGCCAGATCAGGTTCGATCCACCAGGAAACCCCCAAGGCGGCCTCACTTTCCCCAGGGGCGACCAAACCGCCGCCCCCGGGCTTCCGGCCCCCTGCCAACCGCCCCCCCCCCCTCCCCGCCCGCGCCCCCGATACTCTTGCCCCGACCTCCACCCACCTGCTGCCAGAATATGCCGATTGTCACGGCCCCCAGCACCCACCTCCCGGACAGCACCAGCCCCCAGGCCAGCGCGAACAGGAACGAGAGCCACGCGCCCGTGCGCACGTAGAACCCGTAGTCCGTCTCCAGCAGGCCGGCGCTCTTGATCTCCGCGAACAGCTTGGTGTACATCACGGTGGGCCCCGGCAGCGTGCCGCGCCGCGAGGACTCCATCCGCCCCACCTCGAATCGCTTCATCGTCTTGGCCACCCAGTCGGGGTGGTACGCCTGGAAGGGCTCCGTCACGTCGCGACCGCCAGATCGCTCGAAGACCATTTTTCCGCCGGGGTGGTCGTCGCCGAAGTCGCTGACATCGTAGGCCACGCCGGCCACCGCGATCCACAGGTCGCCGGGCTGGCTGTGGCGAGAGAGCTCCTCCCAGGACACCGTGCGGGAAGGCATCCTGTGGGGTGTGGGCGGGGAGGGCCGGGAGGGCGGGGGGAACCGGAGGGGCGAGGAATGGGTGAATCGGCTGATATGGCCTCCGGCGCACGCTGGGCGTGACCTGTCGTCACGGCTGGGGTCGGTCCTAGGGTGACCACCGATTTGGGAGGGGGGGCCCTCAACTTTTTGGGTCCTAGAGTAGCTGTCTTTTCCCAAAAGGTCCCTTCGGGGACGCTCACCGCCACTGAGGCGTCCAATCCAGCGAAGAAAGGGGGCGACGTGATGATGCTTGGAGTTCGTGGGCAGATGCTTTGGTGCCTGGAACTGGGTGGTGGATGCTGGACACTTTCTGGCACACCGCCCCTGCGCCCTGCGATATATGACCATCAGCCACATTCGGGGTTGCACGTGTTCCCACGCAGTGCTGATCAGGCACCAGTTCACCCTGTGCTTCAATGTTGAAGTTCAGTGCATGTTCAACATGTTCTCAAGCTTGAGTGGTGGAAAATTTGCAATGGCTCAAAGCGAGCAGGCTCCTGACAAGTGTTGTTGTAATTGCGCCACCCCATTTCACCGATGGATTGGATTGGATTGGACCGGGTTGGATTTCCAGATGGATGCATCATTCAATTCATGCATACACAGCACACCTTCCAAAAGAAAAGGAGCCATGGTCGGCAGAACAAGATCCAAACCAAGATGGCTTGGGCCTGTGTGCAATAAAACAAGTGTTGAATTGCAAGTCCATACTATGTGTGAAGTCTGAAGAGATGCAAGTCGGACTTTAAGTTGGCAACGAAAGCATTGCATTTCACAGAATCAAAACGCCTCCACTCGTTGCAGCTCACATGAGTGCAACAGATCTTGGAATGCCTGGTTCTTGAAGGAAATGCTGTTGATGCGATTCAAACGGCTCCTTTTGGAGTGCACACGGGAAGAGCGAATCCACGATCGCCGATGCTTCAACGGCGTTGGCACACAGCCAGACGCAAGGCCACACCACACACACAACGCCCAGAGCTTACATATTTGTTCACCCTTTCCACAGCAAAGAGCCTTGCCGACGGTGGCAACCACCCCCCGCAGCCGAACAGTTCGAATTTTTTTGTACCCACAGAACTTTCCTTTTCATGTGGCAAGGACCATCATCCATCATCAACCAGCCATACCACATTTCAGAGATGCCCATTCATCACCACAGTGCAACCCACTTCATAAAACATATGTCAAAGGTGCCCATACACTCCGTGGTAATGTACAAATATGTACAAGTGGCACACCATAATGCATTAGTGATCCACCCAGTGAAACGGTTGTCATTATGCGGTGTTGCGAACATGGTGCCATTTCACGAACACAGTTGAGCCATGAGCAACTTGTGTGCAGTGTGAATGGTGCACATGGAGCTCGAAGGCACATCGACGTGCTTGGTCCAAGAAAACAGTGAGAACGCAACCAGTCTTACACAGCCAAGCCAAGAGAAGCCCCAGACAGACTCGGGAGCTGTTGAAATACCCCCATCGTTGCCAATCTAAAGGAAGACACAGTTTTGAATTTGGCTCGCTTATCGTCAACGTGATGTTAGGCTCAGGGCCCCCCCCACCCCCACCCTTGTCAAACCTTACTTCGATTCCAGGATGACTCAGCAACAGTACCTAGCAATGCCATGCCAGACGATTTCAACATTGCGCAGCGCCCGGATATCCGGCCTTGTCGCCAAAAAAAATATTCACCCCTTCCGCCTGGGCTACGTACAGCGACTGAGCCAAATAGAGGCAGGCGCCGACCTGGTCCCTGTCCCCGCAGTACGCCTGGGGTCCGTGTCTACGAGCCCGACAGTCATTACTCATGCCCCATCAACCGCTGTCCCAAGCCTGTCAGCCGGGGTGGTGCGCAGCGCTCACCGCGACTTGGCCGCCCATCAGGGCGGTCAGCGGCCGCGTCCCACGGCTCTGCCGCCCGGCACTTACTCCCACCCTACTCCCCTTGATGCCCCGTCCGCACCGCACCGCCTCAAGGGCCCTAGGTATGCGCCGGGGGGCCCCGGGGCGCCAAACATGCAGCGGCGCAGCCCCGCGCTGGGGCTCGTGCTCCTGGCGCTGGGCGTCCTGGGGATCGCCGGCGCGCCGACGGAGATAGTGGATGGCTCGCGGGAGGGCGCCAGCCTCGACTTCGGCCAGCGGAAGGTGTACACCTTCGTGGTGCCTCGCCGATCCGGTGGCTACCCCACCGTGGAGGTCGTCCTGTCCCAGGTCAGCAAGAACGGCCAGGCGGACGTGTTCTGCAGGACGGGGGATGCCGGGAAGGGGGGGAAGAACGCGCCGGGACCGGGGAACTTCATGTGGCGGACCAACTTCACGACGGGCGGGGACACGATTGAGCTGAAGCCGGAGGCCGTGGGGGACCACGCGGAGACCATGGAGGTGGAGGACCCGGTTTATGTGTGCGCGGTGGTGGCGGTGGGGGACCCGGATTTCCGGACGGAATTCGAACTGGAGCTGGCGCTGGAGTACGCCACGCCGTCGCTGGCGGAGGAGGAGAGGGCGATCATGCGGGAGGTGTACCAGGCGTGCTGCCGGCAGGGAGGCGACTGCGAGAAGTGGCCGCGCCTGCAGTCGCACTTCCCCACGGTCGCATTCGCCGACGACGACGGTGACCAGGGGGAGGGCGTCGAGCTGGATGGAGTGGTGAGTCGGGCGCCGCGCCGATGATTCATGGAACCCCATCGGCCTCCTTGGCGGCCGTCCCAGAGGGGGGCCGCAGCGCGTGCACTCGACCGGCAGTGGCCGGCTTGGGCTTGCTGAGACTTATCACTTGCAGGCTCGCAGGGCTCATTGTGTGGGTTGGTCGTCATGTGCGACAGGTGCTGGACTTCTGCCATGTGCGCGGCTGTGAGTGCAACACCGAGGGCCGCCTCAGGGTCCTGGACCTGGACTTCTACGGTCTCAAGTGCCCCTTTCCCAGCCAGTTCGGCCTGCTGGACGGGCTAGCGGAGCTGCACCTGTCAAGCAACATCCTCGGGGGGGACATCCAGGAGGCCCTGGCCTCGCTGTCCGGCCTGCGACGCCTACAGAACCTGACGCTGAGGAAGAACAGCATGCAGGGCAGGCTGGACGGGGGCGAGCACTTCGAGCAGGAGGCCAACGCGTTCTGCAGGATGGCGTCCAGGCTGCAGCAGCTTGACCTGGAGGAGAACGTCATCGAGGGCTCCCTGCCGGCCTGCACCTTCAGCGGCACCCTCGGGCACTTCACCATCTCGAGCAACCTCCTGACGGGCACCCTGCCGCCGGTGGCCGACACCGACCTGTCGATGGAGGTGCTGAGTGCCGGCAACAACCAGCTGACGGGCCCCATCCCGGAGTCCTTCGGCAACCTGAGCAAGCTGCAGCACATCGACCTGTCCAACAACGTGCTCACGGGGGAAGTGCCGCCATCGCTGGTGGCCCTGCCCGACTTGGTTTTCCTGCTGCTGGCTAGCAACGAACTGAGTGGCAAGATTCCTGATAACGTCGCCGATTCGGATAGCCTGCAGGTGATCCGCCTGAATGACAACCAGTTCAACGTCATGCCTGACCGCTGGTTGCACAGCCAGGGATCGAAACAGCTCTCCATTCTTGACATTTCCCACAATCAACTTGCAGGTGAGTTCTACTGGACAACTGGGGTTGCTTTTGTGTTTCACCTGTTGCCAAACTTACATTGAGGAGTCTTGTTGGAGCAGCTTCGCTAGTCCAGGGGATGGCCTCAAGCTGTCTGCCTGACCTATAGCACTGTTGTGTTCTTTCCTTGTGCAGCCAGGAATGCGCAAATCATCTTTTTTGTGCAGGAGGGAGGGGATGTGAAACAACTGGCCTATCTTTGTGTGACCGATTTTTGGCATTTCTTGGTGCTTGTTAGGCCTGATGTGGCACTGGTCTTTCCTGCAGACCAACGGAACCCACTGACCTTTATTATTGCAGCATTGCAAATTTGTTATTGTCTGCCCACATTTCTTGCAGGCACATTTCCCTTGGGGTTAAGCCGAAGCCCCAATCTGTCAACACTGTCCCTCCAAGATAACAACCTTTACGGAGCACTGCCACCAGTGGAAGGCCTCTTCCCTAAGGCCGTGAGGCTCGAGTTCCATCAGAATCATTTTGAGGGTCCCATTCCTGAGGAGTGGAGCTCCCTTGGAATGTTCGAGGGGGCCCTGGACCAAGATGCGCTTCCCTTGATACCCATTCTGGATCTCTCAGACAATATGCTCACTGGTGATTTTCCAGAGTTCCTGGATCCACGGAGTGCTGACTTTCCAAGCAGGCTGCGAGTGTACCTGGGGGGCAATGAACTCAGCTGTGGAGACCGCTTCGATGATGAGGTTGGCCTGGGGGAATTCAACACAAAAATTTTCGGTGTCAAGTGTGCAGAACCTGTTACTCTGGGAGGTGCTCATGCAAACAGCAAAATGGCCAAGATAGCATCCACCTGTGCTGCCATTGGTCTCCCGGTCATGGCTGCTGCCACGATTTTTTTCATGTTCTTTGTCAAGGGAACGAGGCAGCCTGCTCCAGCGATGCAGGATGGTGGGGATATGCAGAACCCTGGCGAGTGTGAGTATGGCAAGGAATGGGGCAGTCCTCCTGTCCCAGGGAAGTTATCTGGTAGATCAACAATCAGAACTGAACACTATTCCTCGGCGCGCTCATCGCAGCCAACATACATGGGCTAGGTTTGAATAAGACAGTCCATTTGCCACGTGTGCAAGTGGCATTGAAGCCCGCAGCTGTATGCACCATTGCCCTCCTGGTACCCTCTGTGGCTGGGTCAAACCCCAAGGGCTCCCATTTTTCTGTATCAGTTGTGGGTACTGTCTGCCAGTGGACAGCAGTGAATGCGAGGGGGCAAGAGCATGGCCTGCTGTAGCTCTATGCTTGGTGGGCAGCGTGTGTGTACAGTGGCGCAATGGCGGGTCAGCGCTATCATGTGGCACGTACTGAACTATAGGGGTGGCACTTGAGAATTGATAAGGGTGCATTGTCGCACTGCTTGCTCCCTTGAAGAAAATGTGCCTTGGCCCGTAGTATACAGAATGTGGCGAAGGAGATGGGAGGCGTTGGATTTCTAGTTTTGCAGATCAGGAACATTAGGGGCTTGTTGTAAGGCTCTCTGCGTTGCTCTGAACGTGAGCCCCGCTCAGCGCCGCCCCTGGAGTGAATCAGAGGAACAAAGGAACATCTTGGTTGCAACGAGCCTGCTCGTCTTCAGCGTGTTGTAATAGAGTTGGAGCTAGGCAAGGGGCTTGTGCCGCTTTGTGCATCCGAATTCATGCCGATTGTGGCAAGCGTGGAATAATGGCTGAGCTTCTGCCAAGAAGCTGGATGTTTGAGCTTGTGCCATGAACTTAACTCATGGGAATCCTGGTTTGAGAGTGACGTTGTATTATGGAGAGTTCTGTGAATGACTCGTGTTGGCACTCTGACAATATGACTTGCGTGGATTCCTAGGTTGCCCTATGAAGAGGCATGCGCAGCAGGACGCCTGGTCCAACGGAGACAGAAAATGCAGGACCGGCCAAGTCCATTCTGATTCTGAATCTCTCAACGCACCGTGCAATTGGTGCCCCCAGCAGTTCCCGAATGAAAATTGTCAAGGCAATGCCGCAAACGAGCCCAGTCGGCTATGCACCATCCTTCGAAAGATGCCCATGGACAGCACCCACAAAACCGTGGGCATCCTGCGGATGTCGATGCCGGTATGCCAGCCCCTCTCAAAGCGTACTGGAAAGGCAACGAGCGGCCCCTGCCTGTCGATGCATTTGGTCGATGGTACACACTAACACAATGAAACTGTTCCACACGCCCCTGCGATGCCTAGTGGGACAGGGCAAGACCCATTTCATGTCCCTTAATACGTCGTGAAGCATTGAAACGCCCGCTGCCTGCACAGCAGGTGTTCTGATCGGGCGCTAAAGTCCGTCGATGACAGGCGCCAGTCAGTGCTCAACCTTCGCGTCGTCAAAACTGCCAACGGCGTCTTCATCCATCCCTCTCTCAAGTGGATGGGTCTCATCACCGCTATAAAAGTCTTGGTCATGTGGAGACGCGGCCATCACGGTGGGCAGGGCATCCGAGTCCCCGCTAAAGTCTGCATCAATGTCGTCAAAGGCGCCCGACTTTTGGGCCGCTCGCACAGCTTGCTGAAGGTCTCCAGACGCATTGGCAGCATCTTGTGCCGCCCTTTCCGCTCGGAGCAGCGCGTCCAGAACCTCCATTGCGGCTTCTCTTCGATCCTGCAATTCGTCCTCCTCTGTACAGAAACACTCTGTTCAGCGGAACATACCCAGGAAGGACCATCACATCTCTTGCGCACAAACTTATGCTACAACAGCAGTGTTGTAGTGCCACAGGCAGGAGCAACACAATTTTCTCTGACGCGGTATCTCGTGACTGCGTGTGCGTCCACACTGCGGACACCATACATTTCCCGAAGTGGTCTATTCCGAAGCGGTCAATTGAGCTGGCCTACTCCTCGTAAGGATGGACGATCTTGGCATGCTGAACCGTGTCCACACCGTTCTTAGCTGATTCCATACAGAAGCAACCTCCCAGTATAATGCACTGTAGGTTTTTCTCCGTGTGCCAACAGTACAGTGACAGCACGATTACTCCAATGCAGAGTTCTTACTAAGCGCATGTTCAGAATCAATCCTTGCCTCACTTAAGAGAACTAAGGGCTGAGGTGACGGTAGATGGCAATGTCGACACAGAAAGAGGTCGAATGTGGTGTTGTGTCCCGTTGCTGTCATGGCTTCGTTGCTCTGTTAACATGGGGCTGCAGTGAAAATATGTAGATGTTCTTGCTTACTTTGGTGAGACCCCGAGGGGCACGCTGGTGTCTACGGCGTTGCCTGTTTGGGGCACATGCATCAACCATTCATTGGTACACTGTATTCACATATAGCAGCAGATACCTTGCCCTCAAGAGCCTCGAGCACAAGTAGGTGAGTACTGAAAGGCATGAGCTTCAGAGCGTCGCCTCATAATGCAAGGGACGATGCAGTTGTTTACTTAATGAAGAACGCCAGTACGGATCGGTAATAGGAGTCAGAGGTGCAGAGACGCCCAAGGAATGCAGGTCAAACTCCACTCATGCAGCACATTGAGAGACCTCCACAATCAACCCTGTTGTACGTCTAGCATTATGGCGGGACTGTCCTTGATGTGTCGAATTCCTGAGGGATGTGGGGGGATAGGAGCATCGACAGCCAGCCGTTCCACGATCCACACAAATGCAAGGTTCCTGGAGTTCAGAAACATTGATATCTTCGTCGCAGCGTTGGGCGCAAATACTGAATCTGCACCACGGCCGTGCAGTTGATGCGTTCAAACGACAGGCACATCTTAGGCAATGTCCATTTCCCGGTCGCCAATTCCTGGCCATCAAGGGGCGTTCAGCTGATAGTGCTATGGCCATATTGACGCACACTAATCACTTTATCAATTAGTGAGTTGATTTTGGTTTGTGATGGCAGGGGAAAGCACTTTACTTTTTGAGACAATGGATGGACTGTCGATTTAATAGCGCAGTGCCACCCCAGGCCAACTAACCTTGGAGTGTGTCTTCAGCAGCAGTGTCCTCAAGCTCTTCAGATTCTGTTGTGGTCGATGCCACAGGCTGTAGGTCGACGACATCTGACAACCTTTCTGCAGCCTTTTCCAGAGAAGCACCTGCAGGCTCATCTTCCAGCTCACCCGTTGGGTAGTCTGGTTCTCTTGCTTTACCTTGCCACCTGCAGGCACTTGACAAGGGTTGATGTCGAAACGACTGATGCTTAGGCACCATTCCAATCGCTGCAACATACACAAACATGCCATTCTTATGTTTCAACGGTGCATCTACATTCTCATTCATGTGGCTGGCGCTCCCTCATCCTGTCAACAATGAGAGTCATGTCTTTTGCCTGTGACAATTTCTGCAGATTATTGCATTGGCCCTCAGCGAGTCCCTGACAGGTGTCAAGAGTCGGGTGCGCTGTCGTATGCCAATGACAGGTGGGGAAGACACAGGGAGCTCAGCGTAGGCAGCTTTGTGGATGAAGCCCAAACGAACTGAGTAATTCATGAGCGTGCACAGTCTCTTTTGGTAGATTCAAGCTCAATTGCGGTTTGGGCAGTGAGGAGGCACATCCCTCAGGGAGGGATCCTCCGTGGGAGGTTGTGCAATTAGAGTATGATAGCCAAATAGTGCACGCGGTCCATGTCCTGGCCGGTGCTGAACTCCTATTGCCCTGCCACTCAGTAGCACTCAATGCCAGCCCAAAAACGTGTGCAGGTAACATACTGGCTTGCAACATGCAGGCAGCCCCCTGTTACACGGACAAGATGATGTTAAATAGTCAGAGAACTGCCACAGCCTGCTGCGCATTGCCTTGCAAATGAGTGGCCAAAGCTTGGCCAAAATTCGTCCACTATTACATTAGAGTGGAATCTCCAGCTCTGGAATTGCAACTTTAGATTGGTGGCCGTTTCGTATGCTGCCTTCATGGGTGGTGACAGAAGCTTGGGGGTACTGTGTCTCAAGAACCTGTTGTAATGTGAAATTAAACAGCTGGCGCGAATTGCAATCCATGGACCTCTGCGACCCTTCACTCCCAGCCATGCACACATCCGAGCTTCCATCGGATATGCACCCACCCGGATATCCAGCTGAGCGTAGACGAGCTTGGCTCCAAGCTTGTGTCAGGAATTCTCTTCGAGCTTGCCTCTGTGGTTGCTTTTTGGCTGCCATTTTCTGTGGCAGCTGCCTGAGGCGCTACACTCTCACTGTTGGCCTTGCGGTCAGCCTGCAACAGCGATTTCAAAAGCCGAACGCGCCACTCGTCCATCGTGGGCATCATGGCTTGAGTCATATTGTTCAAATCTGCAGCAACCTGCACATTCGCCACCATTTTCAGTGTTAGAACACTGCACCACATGCAGAACAACATGATCAAGGCACAATCATGCAAGGACAAACCACAGTATGTATCTGCCCAAGAAACACACAAGTTTCACAACCAACAAACGTGCATACAGCAAGTACACAATGATGCCAAATACTTCCTCCGACCCAAATTAATTGTCGTCTATTTAAAAGGCAAAGTTCATTACAAGGACGGCACCAAAATTACAAACAAAGTCAAAATCAAAAAGATTGGGTCCCCAAATCCGTAACCACCAACTTTCAAAAAGAAAAAGTGGCCCCTTGGAGCGTTCGACAAAAGGCAAATTTGGGTCATTTTCAAGCTCAAATATCAAGGTTTGCTAGGTGCAAAGACCCTTGATACAAAGTACTGCCAAATCCTCAAAAACTTAATGGATTGACTTGAGATTTTAATAACATACTCCAAACTCACAAGCACAACTTTGATTGAAATTTCATTGAAAACTGATGGAGAAATAATGTCCAAAAGTCATAGGCAACAATTAATCCGGGACAAAGGAAGTAGCAATTAAACCAGGTCTATTATCTACTTCATTCGCTACGTCCACCAAGCATCCAGTGACAAGTGGCAGTTGTGAGTGGCAAGGACGCACCCATAAACTCACCTTGGCAATGCCGTTCATCGTTTGTTTTGTGATTGCCTCCATTGCTGCCTGGCCTTCAGCCTCCATTGCCTCAAGATCAATCGTTGAGGTCACCATCAACCCTTCTTTCGTATCTGGCTCAGAGTCCTGCTGCCCCTCACCCAGATTTTCCCCCTTGTCTTTGCCAGTTGATGGACGCCGCTTTCTTCTCCTCTTTGTCGATCGACGCGATGAGAAACCCCCACTCAGCATGTTCAGACTTTGCCCCAGGTCTTCAAATTCTCTGGCCAGCCAAAGAAGTCACAGACTCACAGGCTCACAGGCCCCTAATATTAACTCGGTCGAGCTGCATCGCGCGGATTTTCATCGACACACACCACGTCCATCCAGAAAGAAGGGAGTTCATCATAAGGTTGTACACGTACGTTCAGTCATCCAATGCCCACCTGCTTGCATGCTCCAGAGCCTTGAGGGTCGGTGGAAGGTCTTCCTCAAACACAATGGCCGCCTGCTCCAGCTCCTCTGCAGCTATCTCGAGTTTAACTGCAGCCTTCTCAGAGGCCTTGCATGCGCCATCAACAGACTGCACACACACACACATGCACACAGTCATGTGGTCATAGACAACTGCTCATATCTGTTTTCAGCCCCCTTTTGGAACAACCTGTCGACGAGCGTATCCATTACAGCTATGAACCCATTGAATGACAGGTCTATTTCAACACTGCTCAGAGAGCCTTTCAACATCTCGACCTGTAAAGTGTATAGAGAAACATGAGGCTCAAGAGATTGCAGGAAGGCAGACGGCCTTCCTGCTGAATCCCAGAATTCACGCTGCACTGCAATTCCAGTCCAGCTGGCAGCAAAAAAGTGCCAGTGCGATGGCTTGGAATCACACCCAACTTTACTGCACAATGCTCCAATGGCCAAAAATCAGCTAGCAACTAAGATGACAAGGTTGCAAATATGAACAAAGTGCACTGCATCTATCTACCACTATGAGGTCAACTTTCTCTGGCTGGAGTGGCTCCTGTATTCCATGCTGCCACATCCACATGCCCATGGTTGCTCTTGCAGGCTGGGCTCAACCAAAGCAGGTATGGAGAGGACTTTGTCAAGAGCGGAAAGTAGCTTCCAGGCAACAAAAGGACAGACGGTCACTGGCTCCCAGCAATATTGCTGTTGATATCCAGCAATGCAGCCCACGCACAACCACATCAACCAATACTATCAGAATTAAAACTGAAGAAGCAACACTGCTTCCACTTTTAATGAGCTTCTGGTAGCAATCCAAACACCAATGGCTGCCACAATGGTCGCCCTGCATTTTCCAGAAAGCAATGGATTACAATCTGTAGGAGATGGTGGGACAAAAACAGAAAAACAAGCTGTTGAGAATCTCCATCAAATGATGCAGCAATAGAACAGCCATGCTGCATACTTGTGAATGACGCTTGCGAAGACTTTGCTGCACTTGCCTTCAGGATGGGACTAACAGACACAATGAACGCCACAGCCAGGCTGGAGACAGCTGCTATGCCTGTGAAGGTCACCACGTAGAGAGACCACATCCAACCACCTGCCCAGTTGCCACACTCTTGGCACTTTTCCGTGGGATTCAAGGGAGGCGGTCCCACCGGAACTGACTGGAAAGTCTGCATCCCTTCATTGTGTGATTTTTGTACACAACAGGCGGTTTTTCTGGCACTGGCATACAAGAAAGCAAAGTAAGCCTTACACAATTCAACTTTTGGCACAGCTCCCAGCTGAAACACACAATAGCAAGATGGCCAAGAGCTACACAACACATCGAAATCTATACTAGGCAAGGCTGCAAGTCAGCACCTGAAAGAGGGGAGAAGAGGGGTGACACATTGGCAACAATACACAGCAGCCGATACTAAGTACCACACACCAACCGGTCTTCAGCAAATCTGTGACACTGGGGTTTGCAAAATGGAAAAGGCAGAGCCATCCCCTGCCTGGTGACCACGTGTCGCAAGCACTCAGCCAAGGTGCAGGCCAGAGAGTGTTGTAGCTGCAGGGGCACAGTAAAATTTGCAGCATGAGCTGGAATGCACATGGTTTTCGTTCATGGACACATTCAAGATGGGCACTGGGGAACAAACCATTGTTTGGCGTTCAGCAGGTTGGGAAACGACCCACAGGCATCTGCCCAAGTGGCATCTCCAGACTTATGCCAACGAAGGCACCCATGAACCTTCTGGATGCCCACAAGCCATTCTTCGTTCACCTTATGAAGCCATGACAGCCTTGATGCAATATAAACCCCAACTGGTACCCTTGTGCCAAGGACAGTCGACTGATCATGCCTTCTCAGTGCACTGCCCACAGCCATTGGGCAGCACATTGCCTCAAATACATTAGCAGGGCGCACTGCAGCAACAAGGTAGCGAGATGCAGTTTCTTTGATGTTTGTTGAGCACCGCTGGTGGTTGCTTTTAAGATGCCTTGTCAACTTGCTGTTAAACTTGCCTCTGATGCCCAGTTGCATGCACAAGCGAAAAGAGGCAGGGCACCAACTGTGTTCCAATGTGCGTCGTGGCCGTGTTCGCCTTGGCCTCGTTCAGTTTCTAGACTCAGAGCCGGCTCCACGCTGACCACAATGATCCCATGGCAGCTGTGCATCGCACTCGACGGCAGCAATCGGTTGCAATGGGGGCTGGTGCGCACCAGCCAGAAATCGACTGGGCAACAACCGAAACAAAGGACCGAAAAGAAAACACGGCTCTCGAAAACGGTCGGATGAGCGACGCTTTCGGAGCGGTTTCCGCCCGCATCAATCACGCCAATCACTCCAGCAGACGGCGGCCATGGATGGGCGCGGGCGGACCGACGGCCGGTCGCATTGCGGGTCGTCAGATGCCTGAAGGCGCTGCCGCGCGGCACCGGGGCCCACTCGCACCATTTGTGGAAGACGGCCAAGTCAACTCCGCGCGGCGTGAAGCAGGCGACGGGCTTGGCGGCACCCATGGCGACCTTGGGGCCCGCAAGCGACGGGCCGCCCAGGCACCAGCGGCCGGTGGTCGACGGCTTGTGCATGGCGGCGGCGCAATAGCAACTCCCGGCTGTGAGCCTTGGCAAAAAGCGGGAGCTCCTCGCGCCTGGGGCCGTGCTGCGCGGAGGCGAGTGCACGTTTTGCGCCCCGACCACGGGTCGACAGCCGCAAAAAGGTTGCGAGCAAAGGTGTCGACGTGGATCACGTGCACTCGAAAGGAGAGCCATTTTTTTTTGGCAGTTCTTTTTTGGCAAGTGCTCAAATGGTACTGTTGTGGCGCCATTGGCGAACTTGTGCGCGTCGTACTGGAGGCCAGGGCCTGTGGGCGGGGGTGTCGTCGGTGTCCAGGGTTGGAAGTCGGCCATGTTGGGCAGCCACCTGTGGGCACTGCCCTGCTGCGCCGGCACTGCGAAGGTCGGGGCGATGAACGGCGGGAGGGTCTGTGCTGGGGTGGAAGTGCAGGTGTGGGGGCATGTGCGCATGTGCTGAGTTGCTTAGGGCCCGCGGGCCGCCTTTGCCGAAATGTGACAGAGCACTGCGCTCATGGCGTTCCCCTTCAGGGATCCTCCTCCCGGGATGGCGCGAAGAAGCTGTGGGGCGGTCGCTTTACAGGCGCCACAGACCCACTCATGGACAAGTTCAACGAGTCGATTTCGTTCGACAAGAGGATGTGGGCTGAAGACGTGAAGGTGCGTTCATTCCCTCCAAGCGCTGCATGGATATCAGTTGCAGTTGCATTTGCGGTCACATGGGCAACCTTTTCCCAATGTTCCAGGATATTGCCGCAGGGAAACACTGCCCTTACAACTGCAAGAGCAGCCCTTCCCAGTGGCAGCAGTGTGAACATTTGGGAACAATGCTGCGAAAATGTAGTGCTGCTTTGCAAAGCGATGTTTGACTGCGATGTGTCTTTTAATCCTTGTTGAACCCAAGCTGCGTCTGTTCGATGAGCAATAAGAGTGCAAAAACTTACTGTGAAAATATGTTCCACTTGTGCTCACCGTATCTGCAGCAGAGGTTCAGATGGTGATATTTAACTTATCTCTGCATTTGTCTGCTTGAGAGAAACTGGAGGGAGAAAAATGGTGCAGTAAGTGCGTTCTCACACACATGGAGAAAGTAGGTGGTCCTGTCCTGTGTGGCTACTAAAGATACAATACTTTGGGTTGGATTACGATGGTCCACAGTGACAAGGCATTGAGGCCAGTAACAGTACTATTTCACCCATTGCCCCATTTATATGTTTCCTTACTGCCCAGCATACAACAGCACAACTCCAAAGAACTGGAGCACTGTGTGTGGTGCACTCAGAATTCTGCGCAGAGGATGTAAATTGAAGATTAATGGTGCACATGCATCAAGGGCATGTGTAGAATAAACACCTGTGTTTGCCAAGCTGGCTGCATCGTGCAGTAAGAATTCTAGTTTGGTTCTCAACTGCAACTCCATCCTGCTGCAGAGTGCTGTGCAGCATTGGCAAATACTCATTGCTCAATCACCCACATGGTGTTTGACAAATCTGCAACTTAAGTTGTGAATGGAGGTACTCAGCATTGGTCCCAAGGCTTGGATTTTTTGTGCCCATCAATCGCGCAAGGTGGAAAGACTTTGTTTACCAGGGCTATTCTGACAATTGTAGCCACAGAATATAACCATTGTCCACATGTTGTCTGTGGTTCAAGAGCATTGCAATCCAGATTCTGTGCTGTTGGGCCACCATACAGTGGGGTGCAGGCAGAATGTATGTGTACAAAATGTACCTGTAAGGGTGAGTGTATGCATATATGTAGCAGTCTTTTGAAAGCTCCAAACCCATTGTTGAAGGACACACCTGGTGTGAGGAAGCACAGCAGACACCTCGGTGATGGTGATGGACAGTGGTGTATTGTCGCCTCCGGTTCAAACCTATGCTCAGGAGCCCTGTTGTGATGTGCATGTCCCATGTTTTACAGGCCAATCCTACCCTGTGCTCTGTGGGGAAAAGGAACAAACGTTTGCGGGTGTGAACAGCACCTGCCATCGCCCAGCATATCCAAGCAAAGTGAACTGACCATGATTTGATGAATGTGGTAGATGTGGCTTTTGCCCTTGGCTCTCTGGCGATTGTCAAGGGCTCTTGTATTCTGGACTGTGGGTTGTGAGTTGCAGGCTTGTGGCCACTGGCACAGATGGCACTCTGAATGGTTGACAGCAATTTGGTGATGATCGTTGACTTAGGGAAGCCAGGCATATGCGAAAGCCTTGATCAGGGCAGGCATACTTACTGATGCTGAAGGTGAAGTGATCGTCGCTGGCCTAGAGAAGGTGAGGGGAACACATACTCAATGAGGCTCACTTCTGAAGTGCAAAGCAAGGGCATCCCACTGTTGACAAGATCAGACCACAGTTGTGACCGCTTCTACCTTCAACCAGTAGCCTCCCTTTGTTTCAAAGTCCACAATATAGTATGCTCAGCTCTTGCCATGTGTCTGTCCAGCATTGGTGACACCTGAAAGGCCCACACACCAGCGGGCTCTGGATTAGAAAGCCGCAGTTGTCTCTCTTTGTGATTTGCAAGTTGTCTAAACTGTGGTTTATCCCCAATGGCAGATACATCTGGACACAATTGGTATTTGTGATGCCGTGTTGGTCAGTTTCATATCTTGTCTCTACATCGTGTTCTCAACAAATTGTTTGGCAGCGTCAACAGAGTTAGCTAAGAATGTCGTTGTCTTTTAATGGGCGATTCCGGTGTCCCTTCACTTGTCAAGGAATTCTCTCTATGTGCATCGAATGCCAATTTTCGGGCTTGACTGTCTGCATTTTGCGATTTGATGGGCACTTACTGTCCAGGTAGGTAGCGAGTGGCAGGCCGGAGTCTTTGAGATTATGCCAGGGGATGAAGACATACACACAGCCAATGAACGGAGGTTAACAGAGCTCATAGGGCCTGTAGGAGGGAAGCTGCACACTGGACGCAGCAGAAATGACCAGGTGGGGAAACACTGCCAGACACCAGCTTCCCATCTATTCTCCTCACAAACCTGAGAGGTGATCCTGCTGCTTGTGGGGCAGACAAAGCACTAGTGACAGCATATGATATCGCCGCATGTGGCACCCATGTGCCTCCTTGGCATGCAACCACCAAGTGTGGTACATTGGGCAGGTATTTGTTTCCTCCACTGCGATGAATCCCGCCGATTTGTGAAGAGCGATGCCTCCGGTGCAGGTGGCTACAGATACACGTCTTTGGCTGTTAGGACAGCAGCAGGACATTAGGGCTCTTCTCCAGGGGCTTCTGCAAGCAGCATGCGACAGGGCAGAGCAGGAAATTGATATTCTGATGCCAGGTTGGTTGCCGTACCATTTTCTGTTTTTTGTGTCAGCTGTTGCTGACAGTTTGGGTGCACAAGGATGAAACTCATTCCAGCCAGACAGGGCAAATACCCCCTATGTAACCCTGGAGCATTGTATGATGCTAAAGAGATGAAGAATTGATTAGTGATTTGTGTACAATGCCGAATTTGAGTCCACCAGGATGTCCTTTCTGTATGGACATGAGATTGCACACAGAAACGACCGTGATGTCTCAATGGGCCACTGGAATATTGTGGCATTCTTTTATCTTTACCCTCAGGTTGTATGTTTATCCTGAGTAACCCTATCCTCGGTTTCTATTCTGTTGCTCACCTCAGCAGGTGTGCAGCATCCAGCACTGTTTCATTGGAGTAAGGACACCCTTGCCTTGGCCCACAGGTTTCACACATCTCCAGTCTGCACAGGTGGTGCGTTGGAGCCATTGGCTCATGTCACACGCAGCCGCCTGGCAACGCGATGATGAAAGGATGAGGGACCTGCTGCCACGGGCTGCAAGGCTTCCCCTGGGGTCTGGCGCGATCGCAGGGAACCCCTTCTCAGTGGACAGGACCTTCCTGGCACAAGAACTGGGCTTTGTGGGTGGCGTGTGCCCTAACTCCATGGATGCTGTCAGCGACAGGGACTACGTTTGTGAGATGCTGTTCGTTGCAGCCATGGTGCTGTTGCACCTGAGCCGTTTTGCAGAGGACCTCATCATCTACAGCAGCGCACCATTTGGATTTGTGCAGTGCAGCGATGCATATACAACAGGCTCCAGCCTGATGCCACAGAAGAAGAATCCAGATGCACTGGAGCTTCTGAGGTGACAGAATATCCTTGTGATTGCATCTGCCGATCATCAATGTAACAAAGCTTTTGGACCTGGAAGACGATGATAGGCCCGTATTTCCATCTACATATTGTCGTCCATGGTGTTTGCTCCTGTCCATGCACTCCAAGTTTATGGATCGTGTGATGGAGTCCATGTGGGTTGGGGACACAGGCACCAGAGTTGGTATCGGTTTGGACATTGCACAATTGGGTCTGAGGTTTGCACTCACAGTTATTCCTCAGCGTAAGGGTTTTGTTCACCAATCCTTCCAAAAGGATCTGGTCCTGTGCGGAGATTTGCAGGCTGAACACTGGCTCCCCTCCAGTATTGTCCTATCACTTTGGTGGCCCACTCACTGGAAGTTGCTTGGCCACTGTGCTTTTTAACACCGCTAAACTATGGCACTGGCACATTTGCCCAAATAGATGCTGCCTTGCAACCACTCTTGGTATTGGGTATTGACATTTGGTATCACAGCAATGTCATGTTGTGTGAACGAAGTAGACGTATGGTTGATGGTTTTGCCCATGTTGCTCTCCAGCATAAGCCCACCACCCAGCCGAGTGGGCCAGCCATTTTCCAACCAATCTGTTGCAAATGTTGCTTACACAATATTGTGTATTGCATCAGGGCATCATTCCCCTTCGAACTGGCCACATTGCCTCTGTTCATGGAGTGTGCTTTGAACCTGAAACGATGCACTTTGTTGAATACTGCAAAATGTCATCCATTTGCCATCATGAACTGCAAATGCTGATGGTGGATACAGCCACTAGTTGCAAGGGGCTTTTGTTCTGACACCTGGCCAGCATTTCTTGGCACAGAGTGAAATTCCTCACATTGTTCACTTCCTGTTTCCCCAGAGGCAAGGCGGGCCGCATCCAGGGCCACCTGGCAGGCCTGTTATGCATCCTTAAGGGCACACCCACCACTTACAACAAGGACTTCCAGGAGTCCTGGGAGATGCTTTTTGATGCTGTGGACACTACGAAGGACTGTCTGAGCATCGCAACTGGAGTTTTGTCCACTTTGTCTGTTTATCCTGACAAGATGACCAATGGTGGGTAACAGAAGCAGCCACAGATGTGACAGCACACCATCTGAACAGTGCCTCTAGCTGTCATAGCTTTAGAATGTGGGCAAGGAATAAAGTTAAAACTCATGAACAGCTATCGTGCATGACAGCTGTTTATGAGTTTTCAATTCCATTCAATGGTCAGAGAAATGCTGGGCTTCGCTTCAAAGAGATGCAATCGTAAATCTGGTGATTGGTACAATATTATCTGTTCTCTTTGACTGTTGGCGCTTCTGGGGTGCATGGGTGGTCACAGACCTGTTTGTAGCTAGGGGTCTTTGAGGAAGAACCTGAAATGGTCTGTTGCTCAAGAACAACCTTTGTGTGCGTTTGCTTGTTGCACATAGGGCAATCAGACATCAAAGTGAAAACGTGGTGCACAACTTTGCAAGTTCAAGAATGTGGCGACAATTCAGTCATCAATGAAACATTTCAGGCATCCAGAGCCAGAGGCCCTCAGTGTGCCAATGAAAGAAGCCCAACAACTTGTTCTGACGTTAGTGTTTCTTTGCCACTGCATGTCAGGATTGTCAGGGGACATGCTTGCCACCGACCTTGCTGAGTACCTGGTGCGAAAAGGTGTGCCCTTTAGAGACACGCACCACATTGCCGGGGAGGCTGTGCGGTTAGCTGAGGACCGAGGCATCCCTCTCAATGAACTGACGGCTGACGACCTCCGAGGCATCCACCCCATGTTTGGGCCGGATGTCAGCGGCGTGTGGAGCTATGAGCGCTCGACAGATCTGCGGGACACTGAAGGGGGTGCCAGCAAACGATCCGTCTTGGAACAGATATCGAAACTCCGGCAGTACTTGAGTCACACTAGCACAGGGGGGGAGTTGTGAGCATTGTAGAAGGTGGCAGCTGTGCTGTGAACAGTGCGTACTTTGGAAACCCAACTGTTATATGATGGCTGCATCCGTGCTCATTTCAGAGCTAGCGGCAGTGGCATGCGAAGGGGTCGAACTACAGAAATTTCGAATGCGATCCTGGGCGGGTAGTTGAATGGTGGCTGATATCTAGTTGAATATGGCTGGTGAGTTTGCGTGTTATGTGCCCACAGTCAAAGAGTCTCAGATTCACTGGGCGCGATTTCTACTATCAGCTTTCCCCGGCCCGTGACAGCAAACTTTTGTGGCAAAGCCAATTCTTCGGTTACTGCTTGTACTGTGCTGTCTCAACGGCTTCTCTCCTGGCCAGAAAGAGCTTTGCTTGCCTGAAAATTGTAGACCACGTGCCTTTTATAAGAGAGCACGCAAACGTTGCAACACTTTGTGGCATACAGGACGTTGATCCGCAGGCAATGCACCATACAATACGCACCCTTCCTGAGCAAGCATGTTTTGAGACTATTTTCTACACCTTTGAGAGTGAGTCGCCCTGTTATAGGTAAGATTTGCTGCACTTCAAGGGAAACAAGTAATGCAAAGCGCAGCCCCTCCCAAGCAAGTGTGTGCGATACCATTCCATACTGTGAAAATATGATGTAGACCAAGATTGACCTTATCGGAAGTGGACAGTCAGTTAAGCTGAACGCAAAACTAACCGGTATTTCATTAGCCCTCTGCAATAGAGGCGTGACGCCAGGGCCTTTTGCTCTGAATCACAGAAACAATAAAGCAGCAACGGTACAGAGATATGCGGAGCAAAAATTTGGAAAACAGAGGCAACGCTGGGAGCTTCCGACTTGTATTCCAATGCAAAGTAGTGCGCCTGTGCATGCAATTGCATCAGAGAACTCAAAAGTGGCCGTCTGACATGGCAGCCACCCAGGCGAAAATCCACAAAGCGCCAAGCCTTCGCCTGTCCCGCGTTCTGGCTCGATAGGACATGCGTCGAAGGGGACGAACCTGGGGACGTACGGCGCCCCTGCAAACACGTCGCCAGCGATTCCGCTATGGAAAATCCGGCTCAAACGGGCCTCCGGGCTTGCACGTCCGGGCTCGCGCAGAAATCCAGGCCTTGAGTGAGAAACACGCGGAAGGCCGCTGCTATTCTCACAGAGTCGCTTGGAAACCCATGCACTCGAACGGCGAAAATGCAATGGGCGCGATTTGTCGATATCCGAGCACAGGAGGCGTCAAACTCTTGATCGCAAAGCCGTTCTGGTCGGGCTGTGCGCCACGGCCTGTGTGCATGGGTCGCACACGTCGAGACTGTCAACAGGGTGCTTACAACTTTACGAACTGTGGTCCGTCCAGTTCAGCCCCTCCGACACTGGGCACAGCAGCATGCGGCCTGCGGCCCCAACACAGCACGGCAGCCATTCGCAAATACCGTAGCCACGTCAGAAAGGGCAGCACAACCCAATTTCATACAATTTCTATCAGGCCACGTTCAAGCATGGCAGTACACATCTTTCTCACTCTCCTTGCGCCTCATACTCTACTGTTCGTATCGCATTGCAGCATGCTCTTCTAATCCTCGCATAACCCTCTTGCAATGCTCAGGTGGCCATTGCTTCATTCCCTCGTCAACTTTTTGGCACACGTGCAGTACCACAATGGAATCTGTGCCGCGACCAGACAGATTTGCAGGAATATTCGCTCACACCTACGGCTCCGCCTGCCCTTTTCCCGCACTAACAACGGTGTGACGTCACAGCCATGCCAAAAATTCAGCCCAGTGATATTTCTTTATCGAATTAAAGGACTGATACACTCACTCAGCGCATCAGCAACAAAAGTCCGTAATTTTCATGACCAAATTGATAACCAGATTCCTGATGTTTCCATGCGTGGCAGGTCACATCCCTATTGAGCTGTCAAGCGTCACAGAACGCGTAAAATGCATCTGCCTGAGGCAGAAGAATTGGAAAGAAATGACATCACACCTCGCCCTAGCCTACTGCGAATAAGTCGCTCATCTATCAGCCAGAAAATCCACGTCAGATTTGACGTTTTGGCGCACAACCGTCACTGAGAAGTCAAAATTATTTCCAGCAAGCATCTTGAGAATTCCTTAATCAATTAGAGCAGGACTTCAAATCTCCGATTCGCCAATGTATTCAACGTAGGCTCGCAGCAGTTTCCACAAATGTCCAGTCGCACAATGACGTTAATCACATAGATTGACCGTCATCTTGCTTGAAACTTGGTAGCACAGTCATCAATTGCGTAGATCGCTTTGCAGACGTTGTAGATTTGCTGCATTGTTGCCAATATGCATCAGCACCTTGGGTCAGTTCCAATTGACCACCTTTAATGAAAAGCTCGGCCGACGTTGGCAAAATCTTCCCGTCTGGGAAGGCGTTTGAGACGCACAATATCAGTCTCACTGTATCAGCCCTGCAGCGTCTCACTGGATGCCCACGTTCGCTGCCCTGTCTGACACTGTGAGTAATCAGGTAGCGGAACATCATTTGGCCCCCCGAATCCCGTCACTTGCCCCCGTGAGACCTTTGCTGCGTTGTGCCACCACCAGCGCTGGTGCCTCTCGCCGTTTGCGTGTTCCGCAAGCTGCAAACCCGTGCAGCCTTCAAGGCCTCCGTCCAGCCAGTGCATTCATCGGCGAAGATTCGCCACGAGTCGCAGCCATCACCGGTCCCACCGATTGCCATCGGTGATCGCAGCCCCTGGATCCCGATTGCTGGTGCGACACGCAATGCAGTGACCGATCGGTGCATACCCATCCTTCCAGCAGTGCTGCCTTGTCGAAAGCAGTTTCCGAGTGAGGACGCAGCTTCCCGAGCCAAGCGTGCACGGCCAAATGGGTGGCGCACAGAGCCCAGTGCGTCACATCACTTCCTGGGATGCAGGACCTTCCTTGGCGTCAGTATCGTGTCCCGTGTCTTGGTAGAATTGGGCGCGCATCGAGATACCCATACAGCTTGCCGCATTGCTGTCTCCACGTTCTCCTTTTATGTTGAAGTTCGTACCTTTGTAGGATACTAGGCCCTTTTTCCACTTTTGTGGATTTCCGTCAATTCCCAGTCACCTTTTGAGGCTCGCGGGTCGCCAGCTTGCCATAAATTTCATATCATACATTGGCGACCCAAACAAGAACCATCTAGGCTAGGCTCCTCCTGCACTGGGCATGAGTGCATGTCCGCCTTGCTCGTGAGCAAAGCTGTTGATTGAAAATGGGGCGACGTAGTTTCTGCAAGCAGGATGGGGCTGCCATGTGTGGCGACAGCACTGCCATTTGCGTGCCATTGGGTGTGCATTCGGTATGTGTTCCTTTGGTTGTCCCTTGCCCCTGAGCAGTTGCAGAGCACGACGAGGGGATCGAAATCTGGGATGTCCCACCATTTCCATGCATTTCGCTGGCGATTCGGCCACAGAATCCGGGGGCAAATGACCCGCGTGCAGTGGACGGTCATGCGAAAACAATCTAAGGGTTCTGGTCAAGAGCACCGTCCAAAAGCGCACAAATTCGCACAGATTCACTCCCGGCAACTCGAACTATGAGAATGCCATGGGTACGCCCTGCCCAAGTCCGAACTTTGGGGACTTCCAACGGTTGGCGTTGAGACCAGACTAAATGGGCAACACGCCACAATCTGCACAGGCCCCTGTGCGTATGGATTTGCATGTAAAGGCCTCACGCAGAGAAAACGTGGACAGCGCGCTCACAGCTTCGGAAACTAGGGTTCTCACGGCTGCGTTTCATTTTGGAACGGGCAGCGCAAATTTGAAGCGCCACACAAGTCACAGCAGCCACCCAAAATAGCCCCACCTAAGCTCGTGCAAGTCGACACATCAAATGTTATTTGATCTGCAAAAAAAAACTATCACCATTGGGAGTCCACCTCAGTTCCCTCCCAGCCCGTCCTATCACCTAACAGGTGTCCCATTTGCAATTAACAAACAGCCTCCCACACAATACCTGTGCAAATATCGTATCGACCATGCACAATACACGGCTCAGCACACGAAGAAATGTCATACCAACTCTCCACCCTTGGTCCATTACGTTCCGAGAATACCGGTCATATTCAAATGACTGCCATGATGGCAGTGCCATCATGGCAATTCAAGTGACATGATGTCACTCACCAAGGGCACACATGACCTTTCTCTTGAGAAAGGTCATGGAGGTCTCTATGCCAGCACATGGCGAAACAAATGCCACCTTCCTTGCTCTTCCATGTCAACAGGCCGGATCTCTATTTGGCTGTCAACTCCCATGAAAAGCATGCAAACCACACTGAATTAAAAGCTGGAAAGGAGATGACATCGCATCCCTATGCAGGTCACCCTGAATTAGTTGCTCATTATTTTGGCTTGATGGCTTTTGTCAAGATTGGCGCCTGTGCTCACAGCAGTCACTGTGGAGTCAAACACACATCACATTGACATCCTGACTCATTTGCGACCGATAAGCTTAGGAATCAAGCCCTGGGGTTGCATTTGAAATCAGTCCATGGCACAGCTGCATGCATGGTTTTGTCGGTCAGGCACATGGCATAAGCGGCCATTGGTGACAATCGTTGTCCCCTGGAGTCGATGGCTAGGTCCCTAATTTTGGAACCCCGTCTGCCATGCCCCAACCCCACCGCCAGTCCCATGGTGTCACGTGGCCAGCCCTATGCGAGCATGCCCATTGCTCCGCTCTACTGAGCAGAATTGCCTGGCAATGGTTCTGCATACTTGGGTTGTGTGCTTTGCAGCTTCACGTTGTGTCCGTTCCTGCCATATGAGCCGGCAAGTTGAAGTGTCGCCCCTAACCTATTATGCATTTCAACAGTGCACAACCTCTTGCACGCTGCATGTTAGAGTGGTGTGTCGCTGTCCTTTACATCTTCATTGGGCGCAGTGATGCAATCTCCGTTCCCTTGGTGTTTCATCGACAGCATGTCCTTCATCATTCTGACTCATTGATAGTGGACTTTCGCAGCTTATACACTAAATTCTGGGCCACACGGACCCCAATTCATGTGATTGCCACATCTATCACTACACACATTCCGCCTTTCCCATTGCCGTTGTTAATCAATGCACCTAATAGCAACATGATAGTTTCACTGTGACACTAGG
The DNA here is from genome assembly GCA_905146915.1 of Ostreobium quekettii. Taxonomy (NCBI): domain Eukaryota; kingdom Viridiplantae; phylum Chlorophyta; class Ulvophyceae; order Bryopsidales; family Ostreobiaceae; genus Ostreobium; species Ostreobium quekettii. The sequence continues at coordinate 40,456 of CAJHUC010000850.1, read as the reverse complement.
CTTCTTGTAGATCACGAGCAGCCGTTCTTTTTCCGCCCAGCCAGCCCCAGTATTCAACCCTTCCGTATTGGTCCATCCCGACCATTGCACTTTTGTTGTGCATTTTCGTCCCAGACCATTATGTTATTTTTTTTGCTCTGCATTGTGTCGCGCGGGCTCCAAGGGGGGCTCCAGAGGTCGTATTCTAAGTTTCAGGTGCAATGGACCAGTCCCAAGCCTCGTACGTGCGTGCACCATACGACACCAACCACCCAGCTCTTGGGACGGTTCCCAAGATTCCTAGCGATGCACAAGACCCCCACCCCACCCCTGGTTGCTTTATGAGGGACGTGTGGGGAGTGATCGATCGTGCCCCCACAAAGCTGGTCTGCGAAGCCAGGTCCCTTGCCGCGAACCTGAGCCTGTTGAATAACCCCCCCGGGCCCCCCTTGCCTCATCCGCCCAGCTCACTCTGCTCCCCGTGCTCTTGGCCCCGGGTGGCTCCCAAGCCCCCCTTGGGCCAGCTGTTGGTCAATGCGTGCATGTCTGCCGACCGCTCCAATGCCCCGCCTCCATGCCCCGCCCCCACGCCCCACCCCCACTCCCCGTCCGTGCCAATCTATGTTGGCACCTTCGGCGTCTGCACCCACACTCCCCGCTGCCCAAATGGCAAGCAGCGGGCGCCTGCATGCTTGCCGATTGGTCGCCCAGGAGCCTGTCGGGTGGTGGGGAGCACTGAGAGGATGGCACAAGGCGGGGTGGGATTTTGTGTGTCCAATCGGTGGCGGGCTGGGTGACATGATCGGCTACAAAATCGAGTCCGCGATGGTGCTGGCATATGCTTGCGATCGCTTCCCAGGATTCAATGCCCGAGCTGCCCGGATGGCAGGATGTGGGCGCCTGCCTACCTGCCGATCGATCACCCAGTGGCCTGCCAAGTGCCAGGGCCAAGCTTGTCCTGAAGCCGTACCCCGAGCGTTACTAAATTCGGCTGCTCGACATTTCCCTATGGCATTGTTATTTTTTTATTCATCGACTCTGCGAACAAGGGCCTAGCATTACGTTACTATGCGGGAAGGGTTTTTTAACCCGGCCCCTTAATGGAATTATATTTCATGTGACTCAACCACAGTACTGTGTAAAGCACTGCGGCTGGGTGTTCGCGCCTCTGGGTCAGCCTAAACCTATGGGAAACAGGAGAGGGCGAGCGGCTAGCTACACTTGTGCCAGTGAAGGGCCACACTGTCAAGCCAAGGATTTTGTTGCGGGCGATAGTCCTGCAAGGTTTGCGGCAATCGAAATGCACACGGGCACGGAGCGGCATGCTGGAACTTTGTTAGGGTTAGCAATTTGCTAGTTGGCCTATTTGGTACGGGCCCAGAAGCATATAATGGTAGGTAGGCTGTGGCCGCTTGCTTCAGTCATGCCCAGTGTGTCCCACAGTTGCCAGCCAGCAATAGCTTGGGCTAGTGTAAGGGTTAGTCACAAAACATTATATATTAAAAGTTGTTTGGGAACATTGTACCATAGGGGACACTCGCTAGTGGGAAAGCCATAGCACATTGTATAATAGGGATCCTCACGGGAGCATTGTATATTAGAAAAACCAGGGCCAATACCTAAGAGGGAATAGAGTTTTTAAGAAATGGCGGCTCGGATGTTTCTTGAATACCGAGAACAAAAGGAAAGTACTGGGGAGGAACCACCGTGTTGGTCAGCATAGTAAGAGTGGGTCTTAGGGACCAATGGATTAGTGGGACGGAAGGACAGGGGACGGGAGATTCAAATTACAAACCTGGCGGGTATGCTAGAATTAGGGCGACCCACCCTATTCTGGCATGACCCTTAGGATCCTTTGGGGGCGGGCATAAATACGAACACTTCTAATCCATTTGTAATTGAAGTTGTTGCTCAGTTCTCACTCGACCGATCGCTGACTCGAACGGAGAGAACGGGCCGTTTCCCGTCCGGGCAAAAAGGCTTCCGCCCCTTACAACTGGTTTCATAGCCAGTGAAGCTGTTGTCGATAAAGCGGCGCTTCGAGGAGACCTGACCCATGACCAGGAGGTGGCAGTCTCCCAAGGAACAGGATGGGAGGGTGCAACCCACGAATCAAGCAGCGGGACGTCACGGAGACGTCAGCTGTGTTTGGAGCTCCAAGAAATAGAGCTGGAGAACCGTTGGATGCCGGGAAAGCATCAGCAACGTGGCCGGCCCCAAGGGTAAGAACCGCAGAGCGTCAGAGGACGTGAGCTGCGCGGCCTGCTCTAGAGGTGGCCACCCGGATCCGTTAATAGCGGACAGAGGTTAATTTCCGTTAATTTTCCGTTAATTAACGGAAAATAACGAAAAAAGACAAAAATTAACCAAAAATTAACTAATTTTTGGATTTTTTAGGGATTTTTGGGTTTTATTCATATTTATAGTTTATGGAATTCGCTATTAGAGAGTATGTTTGTATTTTATTTCAACCTATGCATACTAGATTTTCAACTAGCCGCAGTTGTTGTGATTTTTGGGGGGGTTTTTCGATTTTTTTGGATTTTTTTCGTTTTTTCTGAATTTTTCTCCCTTTTTCTTTAATGGAATTTAACGGACAGCTGATAAAAATTAACGAACCGGACTTAACGGACCGGATGGCATCTTTAAGTGGCCACCTCTAGCCCGCTCCCAGGGCTAAATTGAGGAAGGAAGCTACTAGGTGTCAGAGAATAGCGGCAGAGAAATTGCCCTAAGGGCGTTGAAGTGCTGGACATCAGGAGAACGTCAGCCGTATGGCCAGCCCCGAGGGCAGGCCGGAAGAAGAACTAGACGCCAAGGACATCAGAGGAACGATGATGTTGAGGGGATGTCAACATGAAATTGTGCTTAATAAAGAGGCAACGAGGCGCCAAACAACATGAGCTAGGATAGAAGTGTACGGAGCCCGTCACCCAACCAAGTTGGAGCTTCGCCGAAACAGTTGCAAGTGGCCACTGAGCAAGCACTGGCAAGCCAGTGGAACCAGCTGGCAAGACACTTCAAGATGCAATAAAATGAAGCTCAATAGCGTATGCAAAGCCAGCTTGAGAAAGCCATGGCCACAGTTGCAACGCTGAGTGGAGCTGGAGTGTGCAATGCCGGGGAAAGACCCAACCTACCCACCCTCAAATTGATACAAAAAGTTGTGGGTGTGGGGCTCCTGCCCTCTTTGAGCCACGGACCCACCTCGCCGGGCACCTAGGTCCTTACGGGGACCTAGGCGGGACCACCCCTCCTACTCCCATATCCTAATAACTAGAATAGCTACCATGGGATAAGGAATAGTTATCATATCTTGGGCAGGGCGTCCCCCACACCAAGGACCATTAGTAAGGCGTCCCCTACATCAGGCCGGTGCGCGTAACATTCGTCCCCCACAGGGAGTGGGGCGTCCTCATCCCAATAGGTGGATACGGGAGTAGAAACATAATTGCATATGCCACATGCTCAGTTCGCATGATTGCAATGCAACTGTGATGAAGAGAAAGAGTGGTTGTTACATAACCTTTTGGTCTCCCTACAACCCTCATTAAAACTCTTCCTTCAGCCCATAGGCTGGAATGTTCAGTCCTTGGCCCTTCGGCCTGTGTCTACTGCTGAAAAAATCAAATCATGCAGATCAACCTGCTCAGCCCTGGCCTCCACCGGCCATCCAACCCCGACCCCCTCAAGGGTGTTGCTGCGGTTGCCATGTCCTTTGACGCATACGAGTAAGGGCTCTCGGGGGGTTGACAAGAGGGCCGTCATGGTCCACCCTCTCCCCACTCAAAATTGCAAGGGACATAGCATTCATGTGCCCAAACAACGTGTGAGAGCGGGGTCCGGTATAACCGGTATTCTTTTGGGCCCATTTTAGCAGGATCTGTCACATGCACATTCGCGCTTTAGTTCATTTCATCATGTACTTTTCGTACTGCAATCAGTTTACATATGCACAACAGGAGTTCTGCCATTTCCAAATGCTTGAACCAGTTCCTGTGCATTGGCAACTGCCTTTGCTGATTCCCAGTTGTTATGTTCATGACCATAACCCAGCCATTTGACAAGGTACTCTATGGATTCCTGTCGTCGGCCACGCTTTTTAATCCTCTTATCCAGGATGCGTTCAACTTCATATTCCAGTTCTCCTTCAATTTTGATAGGAACTGGTGGTGGCTGCACTCTGCCACTTGCCTTATAAGGCTTAATCTTTGATACATAAAATACTGGATGTATCTTATGCATGCTTTCCGGTAGTTCCAGCCGATATGCAACAGAACCTATCCGGTCAAGGATGGTGAAGGGCCCAATCCACCTCGGTAATAACTTCGGAGCTCTAGGGTGTTTGAGGGTGATATGTTGTGCTGAAAGGAGGACGTCATCTCCTTTATTAAACGACACATCCCTCCGGTGGCGGTCAGCATGCTTTGACTGCCTGTCTTGTGCTTTTTCTAAGCATGCCCTGGCCTCTTTCAGTGCTGATTGAACACGGTGATCAAATCGTGTCACTACTGGTAATCCCTCCACGAGGGGTGTACCAGTATGCCTCAAATAAGGCTGTTGTACCCTATCAATGGCCACTGCCAAGCCGCGGGTATTCGGATTGTCATAGCCTTTCAAAGGCTTCCGAATTTGCATCCCAAGAGCTAAGGGACTCTTTGGGTGTCGACGGTAGTTCAAATAGAATGGGGTCTCTTGAGTAGAATTGTTTTTCAAGTTGTTCATTGCAAACTCGGCCATGGCTAACAGTTCATCCTACGCGTCATGGTCAGAACGCGTATAGCTATGTAAGTAGTCCTCCAGAATCCGATTCATGACTTCGGTCTGGCCATCTGTCTGTGGATGGTACGTAGTGCTTATGTTGAGCTAGATTTTCCACCTCTCGGCCAGGTACCGGTAAAACCTGGAAGTGAACCAAACGTCTCTGTCGGACACTATCTAAGAGGGGAGACCGTGATGCCTTATCACATTCTGCACCAACAGGTCAGTTGCTCCTTCTATGGAGAGCTCAGTGGTCGTGGTTGCGAGGCGGACCATTTTGGTCAGTCTATCGATGAACACAATGATAGCATCATGACCTCCCTTAGTTTTTGGCAATTGGGTGATGAAGTCCATGGACAATTCAGTCCACGGCTCCTCAGGAATGCCTAGAGGCTGTAACAAGCCTGGGGTCTTTTGACGAGAATACTTAGCCTGTTGACAAACTAGGCAAGTATCAACATGTGGTTGTACTTCCCGTCTCATTCCTGGCCACCAGTAATACCGCTGGACCAAGTCCAGGGCTTTGGCTTGACCAAAGTGTCCTGCACTTGGATGGTCGTGAGCCAACTGGCAGATCTCAGTCCGCAAACTGTTTGGTATATATACCTGCTTGCCTCACAGCCATAAACCATCTGTACAGCGCATCTCTTGCTGCTGTTTCACAGACTCAAGCTGGGGATCTCGGCCATAGGTCTGACGGATCCTGGAGGCTAATTGGTCTGCCTCTACCATCTCTTTTGTCTTTTTCTTTTGTCCCCGCTTGCGTATTGCTCTTAAACCATAGACAACCAGTTGACTTTTCCTCCTGGCCTCCTGTTCATCAGGTGATGGAGGAATGCGAGAGGGTGGGTCAGCCACATTCTTTCACCCTGGGCGGTATTCCCAGTCAAAGTCAAACTGTTGTAAGATCTGAGACCACCTAGCCTGTCTTCCGCTCAACTGTGGTTATGACTTAAGATAGGTTAACGGACAATGGTCCGTTACCAGTTTGAAGCGTGTCCCCTTAAGGTAACACCTCCATAACTGGACAGCATGGACGGAAGCTAAAGCTTCTTGATCTGTCACACTGTAGTTCAACTCCGCTATGAGGAACTTTCTGTTGGCATAGCAGATTGGATGATTATCCTGCATCAGAACCGCTCCCACTGCAGTTTGAGATGCGTCGGCTATGACCTCAATGGGTCTCTCAGGGTCTGGCATCTTGAGCAATGGAGCTGTGGTTAAACACTCCTTTATGTGCTCAAATGTCTCTTGACATTTAGTTGTCCACTCCCACTTGCCATTCTGTTTGGTCAAGTTTGTTAAGGGAGTAGCCATTTTCGAATAGCCCTGTATGAACTTTCGAAAATAGTTTGCCAGCCTGAGGAATTGTTGTATGTGCTTCATGCATTGTTGTACATGCCAGTTCTTCAACTTTTCGATCCCTTCGGGATCTGGGCGAATGCCCTCTTGGGACAAAATATGTCCTAGATAGGAGATTTCCTCCTTGTTGAACTAACACTTGTGCATACGACAATACAACTTCTGTTGTCGTAGCACCTCTAACACCTGACAAAGGTGTTTAAGATGTTCTTCAGTAGTTTGGCTAAACACTAAGATGTCATCCAGGTAGACCAGAACGTGTTTGCCAATTTGATCACCAAATATATGGTGCATCGTCTGCTGGAATATTGTTGGGGCATTCACGAGTCCAAAAGGGAGTACCTTGAACTCGTAAAGACCCAACGGCGTTACAAAAGCCGTTTTTGCACAATTTGCCTTATCAATCCGCAGTTGATAGTACCCTTGCCGCAAGTCTATAGCCGAGAAAATCTTGGCTCCTTGCAGTTGATCCAAAAGGGTGTCTATCCGAGGGATTGGCCCCTTGTTTTTAACAGTGGCTTTCTTCAGTGCTCGATAATCAATGCACATTTGTAGGCTGCCGTTTGGCTTTGGTACAAAGAGTACTGGGGCCCCAAAAAGGCTGCTGCTCTTGGTAATCAGACCTTTTCTCAACAGGTAATCCACCTGTGATCTGATCTCGTCCATTTCTTTTGGACTGTACCGGAGAGCTGGTCGCTTTACCGGTTTGGTACCTTCCTCAAGCGGAATGGTCAAAGCAACTCCGCGATCCGGGGGAAGGCCCTCCGGGAGTTCCTCAGGAAAAGGTCTTTGTACTCCTCTAAGAGAGATGTGATTTGTGGTGGGTTCACAACATGCAAAATGGTCTTTCGACCTGTGATGGCCGAAGGGCCTGGTGCGTCCCCCTCAGGGAGATCACCGACCCGGCGAACCAAAACCAAATGGAGAGGAGATCCCCATTGATAGGCTCGACGAGCATAACCCAAGGAACACAAATGACCCAACCGACACGCAGGCGATGGTGGGGAAGGGGGTGGCCGTGGAGAACTGCGAAGGGTAAACTCGCGGCCACAGGAAACCATCCGGATATATCCACGACGATAATCAATGACACCGGCGTGCTCATAGAGCCAATTGTCGCCAAGGATAATGTCATAGTCATCAGAGAGGTCGATGACCACACAACGGACAGTGTCCCTATAACCCTTGGATAGTTAAGGGTACATCCACCACCCCTAAGGAGGGGAGTGAAGATCCATTGGCCAGGAGAACTTCAGTCTCCGGCGAAGCGGAGTCCACACGGGGAGGTGTGGAGAACTCCGTAGGATCGACAATACGATGGGTAGCTCATGCTAACCGTTGTATACAGTGAAGGCGACGAAGTTGCCGATTAGAGGCCATATGTGGCTATTTAGGGGTGAGGCCTAAACGTTGACAACATGTCGGGTTTATGTAGGCTGTGCCGGTGGCCCCCGTATCAAAGAGGATAGTCACGGGTTGATACCCAACTTGACCAGTAAAGGTCAAACAAGGGTGATCCTGAGAAACTCTGCCAATGCGGTGACCCGCTGATCCCTCTGGGGGTTGATAGTACACATTGACCGGCCAAGGAATGCCAGGCATTTCCTTGCGATCTGGACGATCTTCATACGGTTGGGTAAACAACCGAGTACACTTTGGGTAATGAATTAGGGTGCGCATTTGGCGTAGCCTAGGATCGTCGAGGAAGGCCCGCCATGCGGGTAGAAGAATGCATGCCCCCACATGTTGTGGGGCCTTTGCTCGTTCAGCGAAGTAGTGGTCTAAGAATGGACCAGCATTCTTAAAAGTTGGATTGATCCACACGAATTCATGAGATAACGGTTTCGTTAAGAAACTCACATCTCTTGAACAATATCGCGCACACAACGCATTATCCCCTTTCGGGTTAGAACACGCGTCCAGTGTAAACTGGTGGAAAACCAAAGATTGAATATGTTTGAAGTGCACAGGATTCAACATGCGATCAAAATGATCCACTTTATTCTGCAGACCCGTTCGGGTTTTCTCAGGCTGTGCACGCTTTTGATGAATTGTCATCACATGATTGACAGCAGCTTGCAACTGTTTCAGTTTATGAACTGGAACGATTGGTGCCACATTCTTTCGCACATCCATGGGTGCAGTCAGAAGTTTACCACTATTCACAGTGTCCTTTCATGCTGCCAAACACAATGCATGTGAATTCTTGCCCACTGTTTTTACAGTTCGATCGGGACTCACTTGCATGGAGGGAAGTGTCCTAGATCCTGGGCAGTCACCGCTTGATAGATGGTTGGCATGAAAGGGTTTAAAGCATCTAAAACACCTCCCTGCTCGTTTCAATACTTCTATCATCGTCTCGCGCAACTGCGCACGATTGGTGACCAGCTCCCCTTCCACGGGATCGCGTATATCCGCATGCAGCTCATAAATGCGATCACCATGGGCCTGTGGACCATTCTTCAAATCAGTACGAGAGCCTTTAAGAACTATTCCCCCTTGACCTTTTGGCCTGTTGTACAACACGGGCTTTCCCCGATTATCCACTCGCAATGCATGGTGCTTGTGAATGATCTTATTAGAGGCAGGCGGTTACTCGCATTCAGTCTGCCATTTTGGCTTTCATTTTGATGTGAGCCATATGCCTTGTATTCCTGGTCATATGTTGGCCCCACTTTGTACAAATGAGCTCTCAAGCTCGCATAAGTGGCCCATTGCTCATCATCTTTATTTAACAAACATTTTCTTTTTATATCTGGACGGAGTCCAGTATATAGTGCATGCAACTTGGAAAAATCATCCAGATCATTCTCACACTTGAGAAACATCTATTCCAAAAGTTGCATGTATTTGATCATATCAGGACCCGATGTCCCTACCTTTGTAAAGGCTGCTATCTCAGACCGAATTTCAAAGTCTGAGCATTTATGATCATAAAGTGTCTCCATGCCAATTTTAAACTGTTCCCATGACAGTTGGAACTCTGGCTGCGAGAGCACTTCAGCATCAATATTCACCCCCCACAAGTGGCCCAATTGGGCTAACAAGCCATGCTTCACTGACTCTTCTAGAGTATTCAGTACTATCCATCCCCATTGAGATCGGGGGGCCACAGTGGTTTTGAAATACATAATGATTTCTTGCAACCACTTGGTCAATGCTTGCTTATCTTCATTCCACTTTGGGGGTTTCATGCCTTGAGTATTCATCTTAGGCATGCTCACCTGACTTCCCATTTTGGGCTGAAAATGCACCGGGGCATAGGGCATCCCTTGGGCCGCTTGAAGATATCCCTGGCCCATGTATCTGGGCTCCATGGGATCGTAATCTTCTGGGGGCGGAGGAGGCCCGTCAATAGCCATATGCAGCCCATCCCCGATGGGCACCAACCGCTCGTCATGCGGTGGTTCAGGGACCTACATCAGGCTTGGCGGATGTCCCGCTGTTCTTTCAAACTCTCCTGGCTCCCCTAAATGAGGTGCTTCTCCAGAAGGCTGCAGCGGGATCACCTGCTGCCTTGGGGCTGCCGGTGCCTGCTGTACCCTTTTGGGTTGATGTACCCTTTCGGGTTGATACTGGTACACCACTTGGGGTTGGATGTACCTTGGCGCTTGATTGCCTGCCGTCTCGGGGGCAAAGGGGGACATCTCCTATAGCCTCTGAATCTTCTGCTGCGTAGTCTGCATCTGAGGCCGTGTTCCTTGTGCCCCCTCTGGCCCATAGTGAAGGGCACTGCCGGCTGTCTTGGCACCATTCCGGGCTGCTCTGTTGCCAATTCTGGCTGAAGTATGGGGCGGACCGGTGCTGATGAACCAGGTGGTCTTGATGGTCCCGCCGGTATCTACACAGTTCCTTCCATAGGAACTCATCGCCCCGTCAGCTGAACAGCCTGCCACTCTATGGCTACCTCCTAGCTCTGAGGCACATAAATACCCAGCACTGTTTGCTGTGCTTCAAACAGATCCTGCAACTTGGCGGGGATGCGCTGCAAAGCGTCCAGAGGTACCGTCGCATAGTACAGGGCCCGTCGACCACTTGGATGGTAGTACCCCTTGTAGTACACACCACCGTGGGGGTCGTGGAACGCCCCAAGCATGTCCCAGAACCCGTGGGCGTCCTGTATCATAGGTGCCTTCATCACGGGAACTGGTCCTCTGGATTGGGCATATCCCATCTCCCACTGCTGCGCCATGCGCTGTTGAAACCGTGGATCAGTTTTCCCTTGTCGATACACAATTCCTCGGGGGCCTTGTCCATAACTGCTCTCCCCAACTGGGGGCCCTTTTGGCTGTTGGGCGGGCTGTTGGCCCTTACACCGAGCTGCCTGAAATTCGACAAACTCAGCATAATCCTCCTTGCCCATCGCATCGAGCAGCCGGGCAGCTTTTACAGCTTCTGCCCTCGCCTTCTCTAAGGCGGTTTCCTGCCTTTTGACAGTAGCATAAACTTCCCTCCTTTCACGGGAGATGGGTTTGGCTGGTGTGCCTGCCGATCTGAGATACACAACCTTGTCATTACTGGCAGAATCTCCAATTTCTGCACGTGTACGCAAGTGTGCACTTTCAACTGGAATCAAAGGAGGCACTGCTTCTGCAGTATTATCTGCAACTGGTCTCTGAGTTCCTTGGGATTCCTCCCTTGCCTTTTCAGGCTGATGCTTTGCCTTTTCAGGCTGCTTCTTCTCCTTCGAGGGCTGTGCCTTCTGCACTGGAATTTTTGCCTTCTCCGGTATGCTTGCCACTTTACCCGGGGGTGACGCCTTTTCCGGTGCTCTTGCCTCTTTAACTGGAGGCGATGCCTTTTCAGGTTGCGTCATTCTGAATCGAGTGGGGTGGGTGACACCACTGTCGCTTCCACTCGACTCATCAGCCCATCTGGCCACCTGTCGCGGCTGGCTCCTTTTGCGCTCGGCGAAAGCTTGGGCTTGGCTGGCCGGGTCCAGCTCATCTGCCACTGGCTTAGCCTCAAGGCGCTGCACCTTTTGGCTGCCTCCTACGGAGAAAAACCGCCTAATCTCAGCCTTGCACTGGCGTTTATGAGCTCGCTTATGCTCATATTTTTTGGGATTCAATTGCCTATCCCGCTCACGCTGCATAGCTCTCAGCTCTTTGTGCTGGCTGGATTTCCGAGCCTTTCACTCATCCAACTTCTTTGCACAGGCAAACCGCTCCCAGTTATGAATATGTCGTCTCTTTTTTTCCCTTCTATGCACTTGCGCCCGCATCGACATGTCGCCCGGTAATGGGGAAGCACATGAAGAAAACGACAATTCAGAGATCTCATCCCACCGTTCGTAGGGATCATTGGGGTTTGGTCTTTCCGGACTTCCCTCGCTCAAGCCCCAAGGCTCGGGAATATACCTAAGTGCGAAGGCCATCTTTTCCGGCCAATTCGGGTCCTCTTTGGCAGTCTGATCGGCCATTCCAGGACCATACCACCTTTGGATCCTTATCAACCTCGCGGTGTTTAACCTTTATCCAAAACGTTCTGCGGCCATTTGCCAGCCTTCATCCAGATCATCAATGTGATCACTGTGGAACTTAGTCCACTTAGCTTTGCATGGGGGCTGCTGGCTGTACGGTTCCCCAGTGTCTGGAATAAATTCCAGCACTTTGTAACTTTCTCCTGGCCCCCACTCCGGTAATGTGGGTCTCCGGGGACTCCAATCATGACCTTTCGGTCTATCCGGACTTGGTCCATATACAGCACGAGCGCTTTCTGTGAGCGACTCATCACTGCTCATTTCCGGTTCACTTGGTGTCCGTATGTGCACCTGTGAGTCACAGGCTGTGACCTGACCCGCGGCTCCGGGGTGTGGGCCTTTCGGCCTTCGATCTCCCTCACTAGATCTGAGGTCTTAGCCTTTCGGCCTGTTTTCGAACCCGTCCGCTCTCTTCGTCCGATCTCACCTGGCGATGGGCTCTTTCTTTTCGCCCGCGGCTTGCCGACCGTTTGCCAGTCGCCCTCGGCTTTTGGAATCATCGGCATCGGCTGTCCTGTCGGACTAGGGGCCCTTTCGGCCTGTTTTGCGGGTTGGGCGATTTTCTCCTCCGCTTCTCTCGCCTCCATTTTCTGCTTCAACAGCCGGTCGCTCAATGCGGCAACCTGCTGTTCAGCCGATGCCTTCGCTTCGGCGGCCTGGCGACTCTGCTCCTTGGCCTTCTTCAGGGCGACTTCATGTCGCCTGGCCTCCTTCTGCGCAGAAGCCGCCGCGATCTCCAGCTTGGCGATCTGGGCGGCGGTCTCTTTGTCACGCGTCTCCTGGGCCCGCAAAGCCGCAGCTGCCGCCATTTGCTCCAAGAGCTCCATGATGCCCGGTGCCTGAAGAAGGGCCGTCATGGTTCCCGGCTCCGCCGCCTCTTCTTCTTGGGGCGCCTCCACCTCGGTCATCGGGTGGTCGGGCTCCTCTGGCTCCTCTTGTCCCAACGATGCACCGGCTATATCCTTTTGGACTTCTTCCTGCTCTTGCCCATTTCGGGCTGTGGTTCCCTCACCGGCCGAACTTGTCGGGGTCCCCTGTCGGGGTGAATCTCCCATTTCGGGTGTGCCCTATCGGGCTGTGGAATCCTTTTCCTTAGCCTCCATCGAGGAGGCCGGGGAAGAAGCCCTGTTGCTTATGCTTCCGCACGCTCCCAGTCGAAAGCGTGGTCGCCACCCACAAGTGGCTCCGAAACCAAATGATACGAAAAGGTTGTGGGTGTGGGGCTCCTGCCCTCTTTGAGCCACGGACCCACCTCGCCGGGCACCTAGGTCCTTACAGGGACCTAGGCGGGACCACCCCTCCTATTCCCGTATCCTAATAACTAGAATAGCTACCATGGGATAAGGAATAGTTATCATATCTTGGGCAGGGCGTCCCCCACACCAAGGGCCGTTAGTAAGGCGTCCCCTACATCAGGCCGGTGTGCGTAACACAAACCACCAAAGCCGCCAACATACGAGGTAGAGGTGGCCACCCGGATCCGTTAATAGCGGACAGAGGTTAATTTCCGTTAATTTTCTGTTAATTAACGGAAAATAACGAAAAAAGACAAAAATTAACAAAAAATTAGCGGATTTTTGGATTTTTTTGGGATTTTTGGGTTTTTTTCATACTTATAGTTTATGGAATTCGCTATTAGAGAGTATGTTTGTATTTTATTTCAACCTATGCATACTAGATTTTCAACTAGCAGCAGTTGTTGTGATTTTTTAGGGTCTTTTTCGATTTTTTGGATTTTTTTCGTTTTTTCTGAATTTTTCTCCCTTTTTCTTTAACGAAATTTAACGGACAGCTGATAAAAATTAACGAACCGGACTTAACGGACTGGATGGCACCCTTGAGTGGCTACCTCTAATACGAGGGGGCACGTCAAGGAATGTTCACACAATGGACATTCCAAGTCAAGCAGTATCTATGCCTAATGAATGTACACAACAAAGTGTACAGCGTGGAGTTTGTTGTTGGATTGTTCCGAGGGTCAACCGCCCTCTGGTGGCAGAATTTGGTGGAGTCGCACGGAGAGGGAGTTGTCCGAACGTGGAGGGACTTCACCGACATTGCAGAGGGCCAATTTGGAGTAGCCAACGATCGACACAAAATCAGAGACGAGCTGGCAAGACTAAGCCAACGCACCAGTGTCGAGTACTATGCGGCAAAGCTCGTGGACTTGAAGACGTGCATCAAAGGGATCAACGACGACGAGTGCCTTGACAGATTTAAGCGGGGGTTGAAACCGGTAGTGAAACTCGACGTGGAAAGAGCCAATCCCCAAAATCTTCAACAAGCTATGAGTCAAGTGTTAAAGGCAAACGATATCCTATTCAGAGTGAACGGAGTGTCAAGACACCAGCTCACGGGACCACCCATATGGAACCTACCCCGACCAGTGCCATGTGTCGGGCCAACACCCATTAGAGGTGGCCACCCGGATCCGTTAATAGCGGACAGAGGTTAATTTCCGTTAATTTTCCGTTAATTAACGGAAAATAACGAAAAAAGACAAAAATTAACCAAAAATTAACGGATTTTTGGAGTTTTTGGGGATTTTTGGGTTTTATTAATACTTATAGTTTATGGAATTCGTTATTAGAGAGTATGTTTGTATTTTATTTCAACATATGCATACTAGATTTTCAACTAGCCGCAGTTGTTGTGATTTTTTGGGTTTTTTTTCGATTTTTTTGGATTTTTTTCGTTTTTTCTGAATTTTTCTCCCTTTTTCTTTAACGGAATTTAACGGACAGCTGATAAAAATTAACGAACCGGACTTAACGGACTGGATGGCATCTTTGAGTGGCCACCTCTAACACCCATGGAGGTGGACAATCTACAAGGAGCAAGGCCTACCGGAGTACAGTGCTATCGGTGCAAGGGATACGGATTCTTTGCGAAGGAATGGGCAATGAAGCCGAGGCCAGGAAAACGCACCACAATGAGCCGAGACGTCAGATGTCACAATGTGACCAACATTGAGAGTCCCCAAGACCGACCAGGAAGCATGTCCGAAACCTACTGCGGCAACACATGGGAGGCACGTGTGGGTATCAGGAAGCTACCCAGCTACTTCGGGAAACTAGAGGGCCAAACCATCCAAGCTCTGGTGGACTTAGGAGCTACGGGCAATTTTGTGGCAAAGGGGATACTACCGGAGGAAAGCAAACAAAGATGCCGCGTGACGACCAATGGGCAACATAGCATGAAAGTTTAATGAGATACTATTGTCCTTCTCATGCCTTCAGCAATTCGACAAGAATTGACACATTATGCTTAGCTTAGCCACTCCCATATAGGAATGTCATATCATTCCATCACATGCTTCCACAATGCACATGTCGCAACATGCTCTTTCTTGCTCCTTGTAACACATCACAAAACCCAGAGGGCATATGCTCCATTAAGATTCTATACACATCATTGCTACGTATATGTGCAACTCCCATGAGACTTTTACAATGTCCACACGTGCCACACTTATGATACATTTGCCACGACAATTGCCCAACGATTGCTTCTCCAGCCCCGCAAACTGCAATCACCGCATCACGCCCCATCACGTCCATCACCAGCCACCGGGCCGGGTTACCCATCCAGGAGCGGCATGCGTGCAATGCACATGGCTCCGCACTTGTAAAACACTATGGTAATAAAAGAGTTCATCTATGGTCACTGGATTCCTCGACCCTTGGGTCCTCGCAGGTCAACCAAAACGGTACAAACCGCAACACCTGGCCACTTTCACTGCCCTTTTCCGTGAGTCTATGTCTGGTTGGTGCTCCAAGATGTACCACATCAGGTAGAGCTAGAGCAGCAGCGGGACATCCTTCTGAAACGCCAGGTGCCCAAAGCTCAGACGAATAACTTCCGCCACCCCTGACCTAACAATCCAGCCAGAGCGGTCAGTGTAGTCCAGGACGTACTTATGCCCCATGTATTCCGTCGTCAGGCTGCACCACACTCCCTTCGCCTCCACCGCAGACAAGACCTCTTCATCGCCCTTCTTCAACCGTAGGTCGGCCTTTACCACCTTGTAGCGCTCGCCCCGGGCCACCAGCGTTGCCACCTCTTCATCGCTGGGAAATAATACCTCTCCCACCTGCTCCTTTGAACTCCAGATGCCGCGGTCGCGGCTGGAGAACTTTACTTTCTTGACAGTTAGCTTCATCATGCGCTGCTACCTCCAGGCGACCCTGCCCAGCCAGACAGAATTTGCCAAAATGCATCGAAACGCGAAGACAGCTATCGATTTTGTCATGTTCGACATTGCCTGGACAGTCCTAGGCCTTCCATATCCTGCAAGGGTATTTTTTGTCATGGTGTTCTGACAGTCTATATTCAAGCAATCCCAAGAATTACTGTTGTGCTTTCCAATGAATTGAAGTGGAGGGTGACAGGCCAAGCAAAGTTGACATATTGTTGCCACAAATCCACAAATTCTGCAGAGACGCTCAATCCGAACCTGACCTGTATGAAAAACTTTCCTTCGAGTATTTGACTGCGAAGATGGACCCCAAACATTCAATCGACAGTGTCCAGCCCTGTTCCCATCGGCTGCCATCGCCAATCCCCCAGTCCGTGAGCCAGTTCCCACCAAAAATAAACAATGCCCACTGATGGTCACCATTGCCAGTCAGGCTTGTCAGGAAGCCCCCATTTCCTGCTGCAGAAGGCAATCGCATACCATGCAGACCGGTGGCAGTGATTGGTTGTGATGGCAGGCAACACTGCTCTGTCGGGTACGACATTTGGTCTCTATCTGTATGCCCAGCGTCAAATTAATGCTAAGATAATTCCCTTCTTGCACTGGGAGAATCTATATCGTTTTTTCACAGTGTGGCATGGAGTCTTAAAAACACGTACTTGCTTCAGAAGGGGTGTCCGTTATATGGCATTTCTCTTGGAAGATTAACAATCCTGCCCCCTCTTCCTGATGTCAATCCCTATGTCGATGCTGG
Source organism: Ostreobium quekettii (assembly GCA_905146915.1). Taxonomy (NCBI): domain Eukaryota; kingdom Viridiplantae; phylum Chlorophyta; class Ulvophyceae; order Bryopsidales; family Ostreobiaceae; genus Ostreobium; species Ostreobium quekettii. The sequence goes on along the minus strand of CAJHUC010000850.1, from coordinate 23,920 downwards.
CATGGCTCAGCAACACTGCCCAGTAGTGCAACACAACAATTTGGTGCAGAACAGGGAGCATCGGCAAGTTGTGGAGCACAAATTTTTCAAGGGGCACAGTCAGCAGTGCAGCGAATACGGTGGTTTGAAGGCCAGCGTGCTTTGGGGATAACTATCAGTTGAGTTTGTGGGGTCTCCTTGGAAGTTGAACAGTTCAGCAAAATTTTAAACAAGTTTGGTGTGGTTTCGGCTTCCCGCTAGCTTCTGTTGATTCTGTGACCATTGCGTTAATGTTCAGCACCACTTGTCTGGAAACTGGGCCCCCGTTTGCTTCAGTCTGATGTCAATCGTAGCACAATCGACACAGGGTCATCCCTTGGTGATGCACATAGGTGGACATCCAAGATACACAAAGCTTTCGGAACGCCCAGTCCAAATTTTCTGCGGCCAGATGCGTACACGGCCAGCGCCCACAGTGCCCCCTGCGAACGGGCGCCACCTGGCGCGCGGCCACTCCAACAGTTGCACTCCATCCTACCTGTGCAATGCGCCAGGTCCGTCACCGCCGTCAGTCAAGACCCCGCGCAACATGTCCCGGGGGTCGCTGGTTTGTCGTGATGCGCAGCTGGCGGGGTGTCAAAGGTCCCTGTCTTCCCATTCGAAGTAGCTCACCATAACGTTGTTGAGCCAGGTGAGGACTGGAATCTGAGCTTTCTGCCTTACCGGTCTCCTGAGCCCACCCCGTCATGTACCCCCATGACAATAATTACAAACACCGTTAACTTTCACATTCCCGAGGTTCCCGTCCTTTAAACTTGCCCATTCGCTTCGCTAGTACTTCAATGCCACTTCAGTGAGTGACTCCCCATGAGTCAGCTCCCTTTCCCGTACTTCACTCCCTCAACTCCCTCTCCATCCCACAACTAACCCGAACTCCACTATCCAGGGCGGGAGGGCTGAGTGCGAAACAAGATAAGGAGGGGGACCGAGGGGCTGCCTAAATAGCCGCCCTCCGCCGCCCCGCCAAAGCCCGCCAAACTCGAGGGCGCCCTTGCGGGCGGCACCTCGGAATACCGTACTTTGACTGACCCACGGTACTAGGGGTGGCCAGAAATCCCAAGGGACGGGGTTGAGTAAACCCCAGGTTCAAACTGCACCGTTTGAATCGCCGGTGCAGCCCACCCATCGTCGCCCTTGGCAGAAACCCATTAACAGGATAGTTAACTTCATTTCTGCCTTACCGGTCTCCTGAGCCCACCCCGTCATGTACCCCCATGAGAATAATTACAAACACCGTTAACTTTCACATTCCCGAGGTTCCCGTCCTTTAAACTTGCCCAGTCACTCTACGGGAACTCGAGGCCCCTCCGGGGCAGAAGATGTGCCCGAACTGCTCATGCAGGTCGCGGGCGGTGATGGTCATCCAACCGAACAACCAAAAATCCCACTCAGTGGGTAAACGAAAAATATCTATGTACGACCACAGAGCGTCTGACTTCCACGCACCCCAATCCCGAATACGCCGCTCCGCGACCTCCAAGGCGAAGCAACTGGACGCGCCCCCACCGCGCAGGCCATGATGCGTGAACGGCTCTTGGGCGAGGTCTGGAAAGTGCGCGAGGAGGGACGAGAACCAGGAGGCCACGGTCTTGGACGAAGGGGTGGCATCGCCGGGAAGGCGGTAGAAATGGCGCGGCGGTTGATCCGTCTGCGCCCAGGCGTGGTCGCGGAACTGCGTCCACCGGCGCAGCAAGTCGACGACTTCGGGGGCTCCGCGAGAAGGCCAGGAGCGATAGCGCGACCGGGGCTCCTCCCCCGGGCGCAGCTTGGTCTTGCGCTCGCGGAAGATCACCACCTCCTCGTCGATGCGAACGTCGTCGACCAGAATGTAATGGGCCCAACTGGGCCCGATTGAAAAAGATGTAGGCGAGGTGGGCCGCGCACGCCGCCCGAAGGGTGGGCCCATCCTCGGTGGTGAGGCCAACCTCCAGGATGCGTAGCATCAGGGAAATGGGGACCGGCCGGCGATGCTGCACCGGTGCCGGAGCCGCCCGTCGCCAAGCGCGGGTGAGGATGCGGGTGACCGGGTCAAAGGCGGAGAAGCCTAAGTGACCCGCGACATGGTGCATCATGGAAATGGCGGCCAGATATTGGGGCAGGGACCCCACGCCCACCTTGCCTTCCTCCCGAAGGAAACGAATGTACCGGTAGATCAAGGCCCGCCGGGCGGGGAGGGCCTCGAGGCCGTGCTCCGCGCAGAAACGCTGGAAGCGCGAGAACTTGGCTTGGAGCGTCCGCCGAGTGGCCTCCGTGTAGGACTGTAGGAATTGGTGCTCCATCCAGTAGCGATCATCACGGAGCAGGCCGTCCAAATCGGTGCCGTACAGCGGGTCATCCTCCGCCAGCAGCTCCAAGGGAACGGCAGTTGCCGGCAGGTCGGCCGGCGGGGAAGGTGGGGCCTCCGACGGAATCACGCCTTCCTCCGATTCGGTCTCAGATGGCGCGGCGTCCTCTCGCGCGGGCACACATGGAATGCCCGCAGATTCCACCGCGGGGGGGGAAGAGACGCCGGGAGAGTCGGGTCGCCGGGGAGAAAGAGGTTGGCCTGGCGGGGAATCAAGAGCTCCGCCCGAGCGATTGCTCGGAGTGGGCGAAACCAAACCGCGCTCGGCCAGTCCGGCGCGAGCACCACCGCCTCCAGCTCCGGGCGTAAGGCGAGGAAGGACACGAGCCGCGCGAGGAGGCTCCACGGGGGATTGCACCAAGACCTGGTGCCGCTCCAATCCTGCTGGAAGGCATCCACTCCTGCCGTACCGACGTCCCAGTACTGACTGTTGAACTGTGCGCAAAGGGCATTCCGGGCGGACGCGAATCGGTCCACAGAACAGGCCCCGAAGCTGCGGGCGACCTCCCGGAATATGCGCAGATTCAGGCGGTAGTCCTCCGAGGTCCGTATACGGGAAAGCCGGTCCGGCAGTACGTTCTCCGCCGAGGGAATGTACTCCGGCTCCAGGAGAATCCGGCGCGTAGTACACACCGCCTTCAGCTGACGTAAGGGCCGCAGTAGGCTGGTGGCCCTGGTAGTCATGGAAAGGAGACAGTGCAAGACCACCTGGTTGTCCACCAACAAACGGACTCGCCGGGAAGTCGTCCCGGAGTACCGGTGAGGAAAGAAACTGAGCAAGGCCAAGTGTACGGCCTGCATTTCACGAACATTAATATGAATCAGCTCCCGATCAAAAAAGCCCCTTGCTAACATGGGTTCCGTTTGGCCCAAAGGCTGAAAAGTCGCTCCCCAACCTGTAAGACTTGCATCCGTTGCAAGGGTGCCCAGCAATGGCAGCGAACCCGGTTGGAGAGCCCGGCCGGCGAGCCGCGAAAGATTGGTCCATGCCAAAAGGTCCAGGCGGGCTTGGGGGGTCAAAGGAAGACGATCCCTCCACGAACGTTTCCCACGTAACAACTCATAAAGACTCATCAAGAAAAAGCGGGCCAGCGGAAAGGCCAAATACAACGAAATTGCAGACCCACAAAACTGAGCCAAATGTCGCGCCACAACCACGCCCGATTGGAGGATAGCACGAGCCCGGGCGGCGATAGCAGCGGCCTTGTCCGGAGGCACCAGAAATTGGCACCGGCAAGTATCAATGATCACGCCCAAATGGGTCTTCCGTTGAACCGGATCCCATTGGCATTTGGAATGTTTGAACTCAATCCCCAGAGCCTGAAAAACTCGTTGTACCAAATGGGACCAGTCCCGCAAACGAACCGGATCTGACATGGCTGCAATGAAATCGTCCAAATACGCCAAAATCAACGCGGGCACCTCCCGCGAGTACTTTAGGTAGTACTGGAGAATGGAGTCATTACCCGCTAAGCAGCCAAATCGAAACCGAGTTCCAGCCCGTGCAGATGCAGCGGGGGTCCTTAAGAAACGGACCACAACGAGCATGACATGAGTGAAATAAAAGGGGGCCAGAGAGAGGCCAAAGGGCAGAGCCCTACAAGCGAAAATCTCACCACCCATTCGAAAGAGCAAGAAATGTTCTTGATCGGCGCGCATCCGAATGTGATGGTATGCATTTTTCACGTCGAATCCCACCAGAAAGTCATCCTTTTTCAACAGAAATCCGAAATCCTTCAGACGCTCATAGCGGAGACCGACCTTCTTGAGGTGGCGATTGACCCGCCGAAGGTCGATAACCAAACGGTACTTGGTCGTCCCGCTCTCCGCCGGCTTGGCCACCAAAAAGGCGCGCGAAATCCGGGCGTTGGAAGAAGGCTCCGTCCGGACGATCGCCCCCGTCCGAAGGTACTCGTCGCGCAGCTCCCGCCAAGCTTGCCATTCTGCCGGCGTCTTGAGCGGGTACTCGCCTTGATCGAAGGGGGGCGGAGGACCCCCCGGGCCCCATTGGAGCGGCGCCCCCGTATGGATCCATTGAAGAACACGGGAGGGGGCGCCGATGTGTCGCCAGGCCGCGAGCCGGCCCTGAAGGCATGCGTAGGGCGGGGCCTCTAGGCGGTCGGCTTGGGAGGCGCAGGCGGGGCGCCGGACGTCTTGGATTTGGCGCGCTGATGCTTGGCGCCGGAGGAAGGACCGCCGGGAGGCGAGGCCGCGGGAGCTTGTCGATTGAGTTGCGCTTGATGTTGAGCTGCTGCAGACTTTGTCGCCAACTTGAGCTGCTGATTGAGGACCTCCTTGCAGATGTGCTCGAGGGGCTCGTCGATCAAGGGGTCCCAGAACCGTCGATGCACTGCGCCCAATCGTACGTTGGTCTGAAGCGCCTTCCACAGACCATCGAGGGAGGTGCCCTTCTGCTCGCCGTGGACTTGTTGGAGGTGGATCAGGCTCTGAAGGCGCGAGGTGACGGTCACTTGGGCATGGACGTACGGAAGGAGGGCCTCCCGGAATTCGGGGGGGAAGGCCGGGTGCGCCACGAAGTCGATCAGCGCGGCAGTGAGGTCGAACTGCCACGCGACGTAGGGGGTAGAGGTGGCCACTCAAAGGTGCCATCCGGTCCGTTAAATCCGGTTCGTTAATTTTTATCAGCTGTCCGTTAAATTTCGTTAAAGAAAAAGGGAGAAAAATTCAGAAAAAACGAAAAAATCCAAAAAAATCGAAAAAAGACCCAAAAAGTCACAACAACTGTGGCTAGTTGAAAATCTAGTATGCATAGGTTGAAATAAAATACAAAAATACTCTCTAATAGCGAATTCCATAAACTATAAGTATGACTAAAACCCAAAAATCCCCAAAAAATCCAAAAACCCGCTAATTTTTGGTTAATTTTTGTCTTTTTTCTCTATTTTCCGTTAATTAACGGAAAATTAACGGAAATTAACCTCTGTCCGCTATTAACGGATCCGGGTGGCCACCTCTAGTAGGGGGCCCAGTTCTGATACTCCTGGAAGTACCCGGAGTTGGCTCCCAGGGCCTGCGCAAGCTGCCCGCCTTCGGAGGTGCGGCGGACGTCGAACCACTCGGGGAAGCGTACTCCCGGAGGGCGGACCACCGGGTTGGTCACCGCTTGCGGTAGGAGCCGGGGGTCGGACAGCCAGACTGCGTCAAGGGAAGCCGTAGGCGGACCGTTGTTGAACCGAACCGCTTGGTCGTGCAGCCACTGCTCGGCCGGAGAACGGTTCATAGAAAAGACTCGGCCGTAGCCGGAGGGACAAGGCACTCGGTGCCTGCGGGTTGTGCCAACGCAGTGGCGCGAAGCGAAACAAGATAAGGAGGGGGACCGAGGGGCTGCCTAAATAGCCGCCCTCCGCCGCCCCGCCAAAGCCTGCCAAACTCGAGGGCGCCCTCGCGGGCGGCACCTCGGAATACTGTACTTTGACTGACCCACGGTACTAGGGGTGGCCAGAAATCCCAAGGGACGGGGTTGAGTAAACCCCAGGTTCAAACTGCACCGTTTGAATCGCCGGTGCAGCCCACCCATCGTCGCCCTTGGCAGAAACCCATTAACAGGATAGTTAACTTCATTTCCGCACTTCAGACTATTAGCGAAGAGTTTAAAACCCTTTGGCGCCTTTGCAATGTCAGTGCGCCTTTTATATGGTCTGTCTGCCTCCTGCAAAATTAGGGTCGCCTAGATTTTCTCCCGCCCAGCGTGGCGTCTGGGGGACAGCAGGCGCGGAGGGGGGACAGGGGGGGAAGGAGGGGAGGGGTGAGGGAGGTGGGTGGCCGATTCGGCGAGCGGCGCATAGGCCCCTCTCAATCGCCTCAATGGTCACATGAAAGCATTGTCGCTCGAAGCCGGCGGCCATGGCTGGGTGTCGCTGGGCGCGATGAGCGGGGCGGCCTTTCGAAATCGGCAGCGCCATCGCCTGGTGTTCATTGGGAGCAATCAAACTTTGTATTGGCAAAGCGCTCTTGTTTGTCTCGTTCGAATGCCGTAGCTGGATGAAAAGCGGCCAGCCATCGGTCATGGCGGGTGCGATTCAGCACATCCTTGTGGGGAGTTGGCAATTCAGTCAGACGCCGATATTGAAAAGGCAACGGGCCGCAACACTCAGAGTCACGCCAATAGCTGCCATTGAAATACTCATATAAGTATATCATCATTCCCGTTGGCCTGCGGACACAAGCATGTGTCCTGGTTGCCAACACCAGCTTGCATTAAAGCAGTTGATGATTACTGAATGAAAACGCAGATTCTGCGCTGTTAATGGAATTTGCTATCTTGTTGATGGGTGCCTGGGACGATGGGGTTGGCTGTGACGATAGTTTGAGTCGGCAGCTCACCTTGAATGGCCATTTCAGGCGTGGCCGTTTGGTTTATGTCCACCTAATACCTTGGTCAGCCAAAGTCCAAGGCGATGAGAAAAAGGTCGTGGACAGTTTGCCAGCCATGGAGTTTGCTTGTTGGGGGCGGCTTTTCAGGCTGCCCTCTCAGTCCTCGCTCTTATCCTGCTTTATACCAGGGGTGGGCACAAACGAACGTGTTTTTCATGCTCACGTTCCGATCGGGCTGAAACGTCTACAGGACGGTAATGACACATTTGTGTTCCCGTTTTGGACCCAAACGTACGGGATACATTTAAGTTCCCGTTTCAAGATTCACACGTGCCACGCGCATTCGTGTTTCTGTTCCAGAAACCCAAACATGTGGCTCACATTTTGGTTGCCTGAACGGTCAGCTAGTTTAAACATATGCTGGACATTACTGTTCGTCGCCACTGTTAGCCAGTCGCAACACAAGAAAATGCGTGGGAGATCCAGAAAAGGCGGTATAGATGAGGTATCTGAGCCAAATGTGCACCAATACATGCCAGTTGTGGCAGTGCATTTGTTAGACAATATTACTACTGGCACCCCGCGTTTAAACTGAGGAAATCAGATCAGTTGACTAACGATTCGGGCAACGTTTCCATAAGCGGAATATTGGTCAATGTCCACGTTACAGTTTTAAGCTGAATGCATTGAACGCATTGGACACGTTCACGTTTCCATTTTGAAACCCAACCGCATTCCAGCTGTTCATGTTTTCGTTCCAAAATCTCAAACGTAGTGGACGTGTTGGTTACGGAGTCTGCGGAGTAAGCTAGTTTACGGGAGGCCCGAAGGCGGGCGGGAGAAAAATACTGGTTGGGTCTTAGTACCTGTCTACCGGCAAGGGCGGGGGTCGCCCATGGGACGATCACAATGCATTGGAAATGCAAAGTTTTGGGGCACGCGTGCTGCCCGTAGTTTCTGGCAGGGTAGTGGGACGTTTGGGGCAGCGCGCGCGCACACACCTCACTTCGTTTTCTCGCTCCACCACCGTGGTGTCGCGAGCCCGGTCCCTCGGGAACTTTACTCCGATCTTTGGAAAAGATCTGCTGCGCCAGACCTCTGGTCTGTGTTTGTGTCGCATCCCCTGGAGCAGGCTATAGCCACACGCTCCACTGACCCTTCATGCCATCGGCCGACGAGATCCTCGAGAATCTGCGCGCCTTGCTCAACGCCCTTCCATCGAGTTCTTCGGGAGCAGAGGACGGCGGGCCACCAGCTACCGAGCGTTCCGACCACTCTACGGAGTCGGACAAGGTCCTACGTGAATTGGCCACCAGATTCGGCGCTTCTACCGATCCACTGCCCACGGAGGATCGTCTGTTCCTTCACTCCGGGGCCAATATCCTTCCTGCTCGAAAGAACCCGGTGAAGCGTCCGGAAGGCGCGCAGTTTGGGGCGTGGTTCGACGTCCTTAACACCGCTGACGGCCAGCGGATTGCACAGGCGCTGGGCCCCAAGAGTGGATTCTTCGCCGAGTACTCCAATTGGGCCCCGTCAGTTTCTTTCTTCTACGACTTACTGGTGCATCTGATCGAGCTCGCTCAGTCGGAGGAGCTACAAGGCCCTGTTCGAAGCACACTGGTGGGAGTGTGCGCGGTCCTCGCCAAGGCGGTCGACCTTTCCGTCGTCACTTTGGCTCAGCGGCGTCTCCAGGCTGCGCACGCCAGTACCCCGCTCGAACGCGCCTGGAAGACGCTGGCAACCAGCGTTCGATTGGGTTCATAGGATTCTGAGTACACCCCCAAGCTTGTACGCGACACGACCGACAAGCTTCGGGAGCAGATTCAAAAATCCTCTTTTCGCGCCCAGGCGGACTCCCGCGAGCGGGGCCAGCAACAGACCCGCAGCGCCCATTCTTTCAGCCAAGGAAACTCGGCAGGTCACCGGCGGGGTGGCGGAGGCCGTAACCGGGGAGGGGGCCGTCGATCTTATCAGAGCGGCCGTGGAAGTCAAAGCGATCAGGGGACGTCGGGGTCTACCTCCGGCAACCCGTTTGCCGACGCTGCATGAGCTCCAAGAAGGAGCTCAGGGACATTGCGAGTGCCTTGAAGCAACTCGCCGTCCACGACAATGGGCCTTCGGACAGGCCCAGCACAGCCCGGGTGCCCGACGATGGCCTACGATCAGGCGCGCCAACGGGAACGGGCAATCTACACTGCACTGGGTATCAATCCCTGCGAATTTCTGGCCAACAGAATGGCCCGCGCCATCGGCGCTTGGAGACAGATCGGCGCCTCGACGGAGGTGCTCCGCTGGATCCACCAGGGCGTCCCCGTCCACTGGCTGGCGGGACCTCCAGCCCCCTTTCACCACGGGAATTGCCGCGTGGAGGGGGCCCAGCTCACGGCCTGGACAGAGCTTCGCCGCCATTACCTGGCCACAGGGGCCATCCGTCCAGCCAGGGACCCTCGCTTTGTGTCCCGCGCATTCCTTATTCCCAAGAAGGACGGGGGCTGCCGACTCGTCGTCGATCTTCGGCACGTCAATCAGCACTGCGCGGCCTGGCACACGCGCTACGAGACGCTGCACACCTTCTTACCGCAGATTCAGCCGGGACAGCATCTAGTGGGGTGGGACGTGCGCGACGCTTTCCACCATCTTCGCGTCGAGGAGCGCAGCGTGCGCTTCTTCCAGTTTCAGATCAACGGGGAAGTGTTCGAATGCCCGAGCCTGTGCTTCGGCTGGAGGAATTCTCCTCCGGCGTTCACCAAGACAATGCGGCCATTGGTCGCATTCCTGCGAGCCCCCCATGCTGCGGCCCCCCGCCGCCCGAAGGGGGCCTTGGGGGCCTACTGGGATGCCAACCCGGCCCCAGTTTTGAGTCCCTATCTGGACGACTTTGCCGGGGGGATGCTCACGCAGTCGCAGACACACCAATGGGGGACGCTAACCCGGGCAGTTCTGGACCAATTGAACATCACTCTCAAGGAGTCCAAGTGCACCTGGACTCCAACACAAGTCTACCCCCACCTGGGGGTGATCCTGGACACGGCCAAGGGGTTGGTCCTCGCCCCTCCGGGCAAAGTCAAAAACATTCGACAGGACGCGTCAAACTTTCTGCTCCGGGCCCCGTCAAGCGCCCGGACGATCAAGGCGCGGGAGCTTGCAGCCTTTTGCGGCCGGGCGCAATCCCTCAGCCTCCCGATTCCGGCGGCCCGGTTCTATCTTCGGAGCCTGTTCAACGACCTGGCTTCGCGTGGGAATTGGCGCAGCCGGGTGCGCCTCTCCCGTCAAAGCCTCCGGGACCTCCAGTTCTGGAAGGCCCTGGGGCCCACCAACACGACGGCCACCCTGTGGCACCCACCGGCATCGGCAGTTCTCCACACCGATGCCTCGGATTACGGGTGGGGGGCCACGCTCGATCTGGCTGCGGAGGGCCCCATTCTGGCCCGCGGGTTTTGGAGCCTGTTAGATCGCCGCAGTCACATCAACCTGAAGGAGATGGGGGCCGTGGAGTGCGCTCTCCACTCCTTCGGGGAACGTCTTCGGGGTCGCAGGGTCAACCTCTACACGGACAGTCAGGTGGTAAAAGCAGTTCTGACGAAGAGGACGACCCCCTCGAGCACACTCATGGACGCACTCCGCAAAGTCATGTATCTGATCGACTCGCTCTCTCTAAGCGTGGCCCCCATTTGGCTCCCGACCAACGAGAACCGTCTGGCCGATGCCCTGTCCCGCGAAAAAGATTCCGAGGACTGGGCGATCGACCGGGGAGTGCTTGCAGCCCTCCAGCGGCGTTGGGGCCCCTTCACAGTGGACCGTTTTGCCACCACGGAGAACCGAATGGTTCCCCGCTTCAACTCTCGATGGTGGTGCCCGATGACCGGGGGGATCGATGCATTTGCTCAGCGGGACTGGGAGTGGGAGCGGAGCTGGTGCAACCCCCCCTTCTCCCAGCTTCCCCGTCTAACTGCCTTTCTGGAGGCTCATCCTCGGGCGGAGGCGGTGGTGCTGGCCCCAATGTGGCCGGCTGCGCCCTGGTACCGGCGCTTGACAGCCCTGGCCTCCGATCGGATCGTCTACCCACCGCGGAGGGACTTTTTTCGCGCCGGGCATTTGGGGGGTACCTTTGTGCAAGCGGCTCACTGGCACGTGATGGCCCTACGGATTCTACCACGCCTCACCCCTTCGGCCTACCCCCCTTGCCCGCCACCTGCCTTCCAGTAGCCAGCCAGACCACGTCCGAAATTTTGCGCCACCTCCTGCCGATCGTGGATACTACGGCTTCTCAGTTCGGCAACCTGTTGCGCCTTACCCCGGAGGAACGCTGGGCGATCATTCGCGACCAAGTGGACGCCAACGCGGAGTCGGGACGTCGGAGCATTTGGCACAAATTCCTGAAGTTTGCCGGTATGTGCGCCCGGCGGGGCTGGCGCGCGATCCCCGCCGCCCCGGAACAGATCTACGCCTACGTTCTTTTCCTCCGGGCGGAAGGCCGGGTGGCCGTGCGCAGCCTTGACCAATACGTCTCGGCTATTTCTACGGTCCACCGCTGGGTGGGCCTTCGCCATTTCCACGCCCATGATTCCATCACCGCCCGGCTTCGCGACGCATGGCGCCAGCACGCCCCGGGGGAGGAGTACCGGGACTCCATTCAGGCCTTTCCGGCCTCTGGGGTGTTTCGTCTTATTCACCTCGGACTCCAAGCCTCCACCGCGACTACCGTGCGCCCATTCCTATCGGCAGTCCTCGACACCATCTTCTTCCTACGCGCCGATTCGGTCCACGAGATATATAACGAGGACCTCTACGTGACGGGCCATCTCCTCGTTTTTCGTGAACGCCGGTTCAAGACCAAGGCGACCAGGGAATTACAGTGGCGCCTCCGCGAATTTGACACCCGCGGGGTGCCCGAGCTCCCCGCCCTGATCCGCCATTTCCGGGATCTCCGCGCTTCGCAGTGGGCCCGCCGCCCGGGAGCTGGGCCTCTACACCTCCTGCAGTTACCGGCCGATCGGCGGCCTCCCACCGCCGCGGCTGTTCGGGGCTGGTTCGGCTCTGCCTCGGCACATCTCCCCACCCCCAATCTCACCCACCACAGTACCCGGCGGACAGGCGCTTCATCCGCCTTCTCGATTCTCGTCCCTGAGAGCCGGATACGCGATTGGGGCAGGTGGGCGCCTGAATCCAAGGCCCTTTGGCGCTACATCGACCGTCAGCGGACACCCACCGAATTCGACTTCCGCCTGTTCGGGTGGATGGTGGCGCCCGCCGACCACCTCCGCGCCGCGATCCAAGATGTCTTCCGCGGCTCCCCCTCCTCATCTCCACCGGCTCTCGGGCCTCTACCGGAGGCTGCGCTCCCTGCTGCACCCTCTGGTTCTCCCCCGCCCCAGCCCGGCCCGTCCGCAGGGCCCTGAAGCTGGGGCGGGTCATCTTTTGGAGCTTGGCACACTTTCCAATGAATGAGTACTTCGGGGACACTGCGTTTGGATTGTTGTATTATGTAATATCATCTACTTGCGCCGCACTTCGTGCCTGGGCGGGAAGCCGCAGGAAGCCGGACGTAAGTATTGGTTACGGAGTCTGCGGAGTAAGCTAGTTTACGGGAGGCCCGAAGGCGGGCGGGAGAAAAATACTGGTTGGGTCTTAGTACCTGTCTACCGGCAAGGGCGGGGGTCGCCCATGGGACGATCACAATGCATTGGAAATGCAAAGTTTTGGGGCACGCGTGCTGCCCGTAGTTTCTGGCAGGGTAGTGGGACGTTTGGGGCAGCGCGCGCGCACACACCTCACTTCGTTTTCGCCCTCCCTCCCACACCTGGGGGGGATTGGCTGCGCTGGATATTTGATCTTTTGGAGAACGCTTAGTCACGAGGTGACAGGGACCGGACAAGGCACACTTTCCAATGAATGAGTACTTCGGGGACACTGCGTTTGGATTGTTGTATTATGTAATATCATCTACTTGCGCCGCACTGCGTGCCTGGGCGGGAAGCCGCAGGAAGCCGGACGTAAACGTTTGCGTTTTCATTTAGTAGTGCACGCCACCCCTCTCATACCCACGCTGCCTAGCCAGAGAAATTGCAGCTGTGGGATGGCCTAGGCCACGAAGTGCAGGATCACAGGGCTGACTCAGGGATGTGTTGTGAATAGAGCACATCTAAGTAATGGTTACTTGAGTTGAATTGTCACGTCACGGACACCATTGTGTTTCGTTTGTGTGAAGTTTGGTTGGAGACCACTTGTGTTGCTTGGTCAAAAAGACTAGCGAAGTAGAAACGCATGATTCTGGCCCAAGGCCCCCTAGTGTAGGTCATACCACTGCCGGGGTACGTTCTACCAGCAATGACTATCGAACTGACCTGTGACGACCAACTTGTTGTGGCTTGCGCCCAATATATGGCGGGGTCATCCAGCGACCGTGGCCTGCAGTTGGAGCAAATAGTGAGAACGCCAAAGGCAAATGGCGACACCACTCAAATGGCATGAGATGCCAGCGACAACAAACAACACCATCTGGGTTGTGGATATCACCATCATTTTTAACAGAACAAGGCAATGGGGTAGCCGTCAGATTCCTATTTTGCCTCAGCAAAGCAGTGTCTATGATCAGTTCATTGAAATCTAATCTAACGTAAACACAAACAAAGTCTGTGAGTTCATTAACTCTAATGCCAAGAAGCGATTGTTGGTGATAATACATCAAACAAGTGTCCTCGGCAGTTGGCGACCAGGAATCGAAGGAAAAAGTGAGTTTGCGTTGCAAAATCGCAAAAGACAAGAGTGGCTTTGACGGATGTTAACCAGGCCTGGCAGTGGAAGAGAAATGGGATCTCATCTTCTGGAGCCAAGTGACATAAAGAACACAATCGACTTGGTTGTGGATGCGAATTGGAACTGAATCGGCACAATGCGTACCACCGACAGCATTGCCGCAGACAAGTGTCCAGTTGTTTCAGAGCTCACCAGACAGGAATGAATGGAGCCGCTGATGGAACACTGGGTACAAACCGTGGGAGGCCCGCCAAAATTGTAGTTGGCCAAGCCACGTCCTTGCATCTGCAGGCCCAGTTCACGAATCTAAGGAGCGATTCTGCTGCAGAACTTCCAATTCTTTTGCAAAGATCCGGTCTCACCGCAAGGCGAACGAGGGAGCCTGACCTCCCTCGCACATGTCTCACAACGAAACAGTGAACGGCGTTCTCTTCCATACTCAATCAACCATCTGCATGCTCCTAAAACAGCATGGCCCTTTGCTACTTGTCAGGAAGCCATCCGTTGCTGCTAGGCTGCCGACGCGCAGAGGCTGATTGATCGGCTGTCCGGCCTCCAATCGCCCTTTTTCAGTGGGAGGGGGGCAGCCGGCTCCCTGTCCTGTGTTGTTGTCCATGGTCGACGATGGGCGCACTTCACCCCAAAAACCCGGTTGGCCAAAGTCCAGAAACCGACACCATTGCCTAGGACCAAGGTTAAGGGAAAGATTCATCCATTTATGGGCAGGGTTGAATTTCTTTCCCAATCTGCACCGCTGGTAGGAAGTTGTACACCGTCGTATATCATGGCAACGGCAAATACAAGAGTTGAACAGTCTTCTGCACCCCCATTTGGCCGTCTTGGCTGCAGATCGCTCTGCTAAATACCGTGCCCTAGTTGACGGCCTATCTCTGACCTGCGGATGCCTGCTGTCCCAAGTATGGCCAGCTTATGCTTCTCATTACTGTAGTGACTAATCGCACAGCTGATCCATGTCCCAGACAACCAATAGTCTTTGTAATCGAACATGTGTTCAGCTTTTGCAACGTCGTTAGTGCTTCCATGGTCGAATGAATGGTGATGGTGGTGGCTTCCACGGCCGACGCTGGACAGCAGTAAACTTTCAGCGTGGCGACCACATTTAGATTCTGAGAGCAACTGCCTGTTGCTCAACAAGCAAAATTCACAACAGCTTCAATAATCGACACGCCATTTTCCCCTTATTGCACTCTGTCTCTGGACAATGAAACAAGACGTTTTGAATAAGAAAATGCCGCATGAACAGAGCACAACTGGGCGCAACACAAACGTGAGGGAGGGTGTCAGGTGTTCACAGTAACAGCCACATATCTGCAGTTCTGCGCGCTTGTGCAATTTGGTCCTCTAATTTTTGCGTGTACCGTTTTTCATTTCCATATCGGGAGTCACCCATTCATCAACACCGGTGGTTGTGGATAACTCTTCGCGTTGCAAGCCAAATCATGGTCACTTGATGGTCATAAATCCATCATGGTCATTTGATAATAAACGCCGCATTATAGATGGCAAGGAGAGCATGACACTGGCAAGGGTACCCAGGAGAGGCAGGAACGTGAGTGGAGCTGATCGCAGTTGCACAGCAAATCAAATTAATGCAATTATGGCTAATGGCTTAGCAGTGCGCCTCGCAGCTGCTGGTCCACAATCACAAACATTGTCTTCACAGCCCACCAGTACACCGGCGCCAGAACTCCGCCCTGTCAACAAGGAAGCCAAAACCCTACCAATTAACACTAACTGAGCCGACGATGTTCAGCCACAACAAACTACGTGTTCGGAATCTGTCATTCCAATCCATTGAGCACGGCTCCCTCACACTTCCATTGATAGCTCAGGACCACGCTCAGTGGACAGACCAGCCCAACTCAATGCCATCGTCGGCTGGTCTTGCGCCTGCCAACAGAAAATGCGTTATTCAAGACCATCAGGCGCTGCCTGGTGTGAAGGGGGCCAATCCCTGCACTGTTGGACAGCAGCGCCAATACGCGCCAGCGCAATCAACCATTCGAGTCAAGTTTTCTGGCTCATAGCCCCATGCGATGGCCCTTGGCAGTACACCCGTTCCTGTACCCAGTCAAGATCAAGACATCCTATCTCAGCACAGGGCTCCGTATTCTAAATTATCCAGGCCCTGAAGTCAGGAGACGTCGGCGCTCATGGCTGCAAGATACTTCAGTCACATCAGGGCTGAAACTTCATCCATTGCGTGCACACGACTAGAAGCTTCCCTAACCAACCCTCTACGATTAGGCATCAACTAACAAGAAGAAATTTCAAAGGCGACGATAGACCACAGCCTTAATAGTGTGACCCCCAGCCTGTGCTCGTCACATAAAGCGAATCTATCCCTAGTTAATCTACCCGACAGTCAGCAGAAACGATCAAACCCAAATGATAATAAATGTCCTTTGTCGTCGTCTAAATGGGTCCACCAGGCAAACTGCCATACATAAATCGAATTAATTCTAACCAAAGCTGATACGCACAGTTGGCTGGCTACACAGAGGCCACGATCTGCCGGTCAGGCAACCTCTCTTTCAATCCAAGCCCTTGCACCAAAGGTAAGCCCGCCTAATGATCGAAATTCAATCATGTGCTCAATACATCGAATGCCAATGCCACTCTATCGTCCTCCCACAGAACAAATGAATTCTTGTAAACAGGTCCTGCAGCAGCTTCTCCAGTGCTTCTCCAGTGTGTCTTCCCCCCTCAGTCCCACAAACCACCAGCCTGTGTGCCACCCACAAAATGCCAACCCACAGCTCGCAACTCAAAACGCCAGCATCACCAGCACCCTCCCCACTGAACCACACACATGGAGTGTGCAAGACCCCATCAATTCCAATACACAAGGGTGCACAATCCCAAACACCCCCCACCCCACCCACCCACAACCCCCTACCCCCCAAGTCTGCTCACATGCCTTGAGGGAGCACTTGACTCCCCACTTGTGAAGCCAACTTTTCGAGCTCCAGCTTTTCCAGCAGAAGACCTTGTGGCAGGCCCTTTGGGTACTCCATTTTTACCCTGGCTGGGCCCTGGTGTGGGTGGGGGACTTGACCTCCAAGCATCCTGGCATCCAGACCCCTGCCAGCAGCACCTAATGCAATGGAAGTTTCCAGGCTCGCCCTCACAGACAGGGGGTCACCAATGCCAAGCGGCAACATGTCGGATGGCGCAGGTGTCTGCAGCAAGGGCATCTGTGACACAGGGATCAGCGTTTGATCCATGTTGCCACCGACAGACAGTACAGTGCTGGACGTGCTCTGTCCTCCAAGACTCAACATGAAGTTCTGATTCATGGGACTCAGCATGGCCACCAGGGACTGCGGATCTGTCTGGCCATGGCACTGAATCTGCGCCTGAGCATCAGCCTGTGCCTGTGCATGGGCCTGTGCCTGCACCTGTGCATGGGACTGAGAGAACATTCGCTCCTGGACACTTAGCTGCTGCGAGGAGGCCGTTGCTTGCAAGGGTGTGTCGCTTGCTTGAACAGGCAGCCCACTCATATTCTCCGGCATGGGAGCGTGAGGCCGCATCTGCTTCAGGACATCACAATTCGCCGCGCCCTGCAACCCCGCAGAACTGGCTTCAGGTGAGAAGAGCACCCTGACACTGGCACCCATGTTCCCCTGAATCAGCGAGGAGGTCAGCATGCTGCCACATAAACAGCTGTACAGTGTTGCGGGCCTACGATGAATCCTTACCTGCCCTCCTGCTGGGTTTGCTAGAAATCCATTCAGCCGCCTGAGCAACAGGCTGATCACTTCTCTGCTCATGGTCAAGTCGTCCTTTGCCCTCTCATCAGAAGATGCTTTCTCTGCCTGAATCTTTGCCACCTCAGTCCGCAGGGCTTCAACATCATTTTCCAATCTCCTGCAACTCACACAAATATGCGTGCCATGAGCACCTGGCTGCCAGTGACAACAATGTTCTCATGGAATTCCTACAACACCATTGCTTGTGGTACAGTTGGCATTGGCAACTCTGCCCGTGCCCTCACTTCAAAAGGGGCAGGGAGAATGCTTACAGCAACAACACGTATGCCAGAATATCAATACTTTCACTGATGTGGTTGGGAAACTCGCCTGGTCAGTGCCCTGTGGGCATGGCTGTGAGGAATTACTTCATGGACAGCCATTTGAAAGCAAACAATTCAAAACCACAACCGTTTGGCACAATCTTACACGGTGTGTAGAAGAATTCATCTGGGATGAACTGTGTGATGAGTGCTGACTGATTCGCCATGTTTGATGTGTTTGGATCTTTACCTGTTGGTGGTGGTCGTCAGTCCGTGGTCTAGATCTGCAAACGATCTCTAGGTATTCAGGTAATCATGCCAAGATGATATCTGCCATTTGTAGAACAGCTGCATCTGATAAGGGCAACCATGCATTTGGCCCGTGTAGAGCACTCCTGTGTGCCGATCCATTGTTAAAACATGGACAAGAATAACATCAGTACACTCACCTCAGCCGTTTGCGATCATTGTCCACCTCCCTTCTGCATGCTGCAGAACTTTCTGCCTCCCTTTTTGCAACACATAGCTCCTCTCGGGCCTGCCGAAATTCGTTAGCCAGATCTCTTACCTCTGCTCCCAGCCGTTTGAATTCGACGGGTGTCACCTGAGATGGTGTTGCACGACACACCGATGACTGCTTCCCCACAAAGCGAACCTGGTGCCACTGTGCCTGTCGCACACCAGCTACACGTGTCAACATGCAAATCGCCCCAGTTGCTTCGTTTCCTACACTGTACAAGCATTCCATGAGAAACACAACAGGTTTGTGTGGTAAGGACTGCAGATCGCCATTGCCTGCCTCCAACACACACATGAAAGCCCCCAGAATTTCACAATGAAGTGCATTGATACCATGCTCCTTTCATTGTAGGAGTGTGGATGGTTTAAGCAAAGTGTGCCCCAGGGCAAATCAAACTAGGAGGGGCAGGGTCCTAGCTACCTTGTCTACCAAAATCTATCACACCTAGGAAGGAAATCAGGAATACTTGCAGCCACAATATGGCTGCATGAGAAAGCCATGGGGAGGGTCCATGGTATGTACGTCTAGCACAGCAGAAATTCCAGTTGTCCCAGGAAGCACGGCATGTTGGTAACAATGTCCTTCGTTCTGGACAGTTTAACTTGCACACGTCAAGCTGAAACAGCTCATCTTGACCTTTCTGGATGAGTCAGCTTCAAGAGCACTGCAAGAGGAGGCTCTTAAATGCAAGGGCACCTTGAGCACACAAACACATACAGTACCCAAAACAACAGAGCAATTCCAGACCGGAGTGTGCAGTCTATCCTCCAGACTCAAGCACACAGTGTTCAACAAGATGGCCTCCATGTGGAAGAGCTGATACAATGTCCACAGAGCTAGGTGGCCAATCGCTATGTCACATACCCAGGGCAAACCGTACACATTGCATATGCTTGTGTTCCACTTTCATCGCATCTAGGACACGACATATCAAACTCACGGGCACATTTAGTTCCCAGTTGAAGCCTTTTGGTGTGATCCTCTACTTTTATAGGGAGGCCATCCCCACACCACTAATGTTACTGCCAGCTTGGCACACAAGCATAAGGCACCCATATCCTGCTTCATCCAGCGCAACAAGCTGAGATTTGCAGGCCACCAACAGTGGCAGCACCCACCAGATCACCCTCTGGCTCCCTTCCCCGCTTCCCAGTGGCCACCATTGGGTCCTGAGTGGGCATCTGTGCCTCCTGGTGGGCCTCCAGGGCTTCGGGTTGCACATCACCCCGAACATTGTCCTCCACCTTCTCAGGAAGTCCACTCCAAGGCATGTCGCTGAGGCCACTGCCAAACAGTCGAGGAGGGTTCAGGGAGGAGCAAGAACGCTTCACACGTTTGGAGCTGTCCCTGGTAGATTCGGACATGTGGTAAAGGCCGTTGACCACTTCATCTTCTGCCTGCCCAATGCACACAAAGTCCACCATCATATTCCTCCATTTGAAGTTTCCTTGATTTCCGAGAAGGGCAGTAGCAAGAGAGGCATGGCTCTAGAATAAAACATGCAACAGAAACATCGCTTGGAAGTTACAAGGGCAATGCAGGAACTCTCTTGAACAAAAGCCAACACTGGGCAACATGAAACCACGTGATGGGCCTACTCTGTCACCGGCCTCAGCAACTCGCTCGACTTCATACTTAAGCTTGCTGCTAGCCTCCCACAGCATCAATCAATCCCAGGTGGCAAAAGATTTATCTTCACTTTCAACTACTGTGAATGGCATACTAGCACACTGGGCACTGTGGAGCTGAAACACATGCGTTCTGCATAGATCACGCAAACAGCCAGCTGTTGTATTATTTTCAGTGGTGATGATGTCTCTGGCATGTGAGCTTGCCTGCAAGCTGCAACATACCAGGAATGTGCCTGGTAAAAGAGAGGACACTGAGTTCATCATGAAATACCCACGTTGTGCTTTGGGTGTGAGGGCAAAGGGCAAGCCAAGAACTCATTTTCTCATCTGTTCTTGCAAGGTTTCTTTGTACTGTTTCATGCCAATGACTGCTGCAGGAGTTCATCTCGCAGAATTCTTTGCTGTGGGTGAAACTAACATATGGCTGAAACTACAGACAAGCATACCTTGTAAGTTCTCATCGCTTGCTGCAGGCTGTCCACCTCGCACTGTGAAGTGTGCAGCAGCCTGCTCCTCGGGAGTGACAAAGACTTCGAACGCAATGAAGGTGGGCTGTTGGGGCCATCGTTATGATCGCTACACTCTGTTTCACCTGAACAATGTCAAATAGATCAGGGCCACAGGAGACAGTGTCACAGAACAGCTCACAATTGATCCAAGGTAATACGCCACACCTTCAAGCAGCTGACAGCAGCACTTACCAGTTGCAGCAGCAATCAGAGCATCAAATCTTTCACTCGTGCTTATGGTGGGCCTCAAGAGCTGGCCATTTAGCCCACCACCATCCTTGACAAAAACAGAGCAAACAAATCAGCCTCAATCATTCCAAGCACAACTGTGAAAATCCTTCCCTGCAAGTGGATATGAGATTGTGCCATGATTGGCTCCGTTCTGCAATGCTATTTTGGTCGGTAAACGCATGTTTTGAGCATCTTTGTGTTCAGAAACTGGGCCTACATGCCACTCAATAGTGTCTGAGCTCAGATGCTGTGCTGCAAGCACAATCTGGAAAAGAATGTGGCTCAGCCTAGAACTATCAAATTGGGCATCCCATAACAGAACAAACCCTATCTTTCAGTACCGCAGGTTTCCTACAAAATAAAAAGCCGCAAGTTTTTATAGGCAATAAAATAGCATGCACAATTCAAAGTGTGTTGTATGGTCATCGGGACTTGACTAGGATCTGTGCCACTGGGCCACCAGCGTCTTTCCTAAACTGTAAAATGCCTCCTCGTGTGATTCATCTCTGCACAACTGCTAGAATTTCCCCAATATACCACTCAGCATCGCTTCCATGTCCATGAAAACGTTCTTTACTGAAGCACATCAGATTCACACAACACAATCTGCTACACAGCACATTTCCTCGGAGGATACTGCACAGTACAAACCATCAACTGGAGTAGGCCAATGCTGCAAGGGGCCAGCAGCACATTGTAGCATGGGCATCATAGATCAACACAAGGGTGGCACAGAACAACAGTGCATGGAACTGCAGAACAGTGCAACATCCTCACATGCTGTGCTTTCTGAAAGTCCGCGTTTACAACATCCATCAAAATTTGGTATACCACCCCACTTTATCATGAGATTTGTGGTGCCATACCCTGTTTTGGCAAGAGCATGCATCTGCTCCAGCAGACACCAGGATGCTCTCATTGCTCTTCTGGTCCAGCACTTCCACATCCACTAGGCAGGGGCAAAGGTCCAAAGTCCGCAAGTTGTGACGAATTACTGGCGGCATGGGCAGACAGCTAGTCAACTCCGATTCAAAGACATGCTTGTGAAGATGAGGGAAGCTGGTTTGTCAAATGCATACTAGCACAGCACTGAGATGTCTTGCAGCCAAAAGACAAGGGCAGAATTGAGGTTTTCATGCAGCTCATGAATCCAATCCCAAGAACAGCAAAATTTTCATGGAAGCACACACATCAAGGAGTGTCTTTTCTACCTCTCTATTCACCAGAGGGGCTTGCATGGGCCTGGGCCTGCAATGCATGAACATTGTACACTGGCACATTCAAGCATGTGCTATACCCCACTCAAATACTTGCAAGAGCACCAACAGAACCAAAAGCAAAAAACAAAATGTGCCTGACTGTCAACCCACCAGTGAACATGTATTGGTCATCTGTTCCATATCGGTTACGGTCCAAATTTGTGGAATATTGGCTTCCAGCATTGTCAGTTAGGCAGTGCCGCCGCAACTCATCAGACACTCTGTGCGTGGCCGAAGATAAATCAACAACCTTTGTGTGTCGGGTGTCTGTCGACAGAATCTGAACGAATCACACAATCCTGTTTCAATTTATGACATGTGCAAATGCCTGCAGTTAGCAGCATCTTCATTCTCATCAAGACATCACCAGAATGCTATGAGCGTTTCCTTGTGCACAAATACAGGTCGATCTCTGAAGTGCAAGTACAAGTACTGTGCACAAAATCAATATCTATGCAATGAGGCACGTTGGCTTCTTCATTGCTGTTCCTCCACTGTGAACAGACTCAGAAACAGGGGGTCTAAGTCAGCTGTCTCAACCGGCATCAGGCACTGGTGCCCAAGCCATGCTCAGCTGGCACCCCAAGGCCTGGTGACTACAGCTAACTGCTCTTTTGTTGCAAGTCAACCTCACCTTAAAGATGTTGCGTGGTTGGCTGGATATCGCTACCTCAGCATCCTGCAGGCCAGCCAGCACCTGTGCCCAACACATTTTCCACAGTTGGAAACACAGTATCCAGAAGGGCAGCACAGGTTCCCTACTAATTTCGAGTGCAACATGCTTCAACCAAGGCTCCAGGCACAAGGGTATCCTTCAACTGAGGGGGTCTTGGGTTCGTGCCATGCTGCACTGAGGGATGTTGGACTGAAGCTAGCATGGACAAGTGGATGTAAGGATGGATCTGCTGCGCCCGGGCACAATAGCCGAATCAATTGCGTGTAGAAGAAGCAGAGAAGAAACAAAGAAGAAACAAAGGGGTTCAGGTTATGTTAGATGGATGGGGGCTGTTGACATGTTCTTTACCAGCAGTCTGACATGTGCTCCCCAACAAGTACATGCAGACTACCAAAATGAGGTGCTTTGGACTGCAAATCCACCATCCTGCAGTCATCAGGTCAAAACGTAATGTGCAAATCACTGACTTGCAGTGTACCAATTCATGCTGATTGAAGATTGCTGCTGATTGAAGATTCAATTTGAAGATGAGTTCTTGCTGTATTTGTATTTGGCTAAAGAAATTGGGAAATACAATGTCAAAATATGTATCAGGAACTACAATCCCACAGTCATAATATGGTGCCACATCCCGCATTCGCCCTGAACAGGTATAGTGTCCCCACATCTTGCAATGGCTGACCTGCAGAAAGGCAGCTGTCACGCTGGCACATGCATCAGTTTCCGACATCAGATGCATTTCATTGTCATAGGATGTCTTGGGAAAGTGCTGCCAACGGAAGTATGCCTTGTACCTGTGCATATCCAAAAACAAGCATGACTATCGACAGCTTTCCTGGCATCAGCATTTTTGCAAGCAATGCAGATTGTTTGCTCCCATCAGTTCTCATTGCCACATAAACAGCAGCACAGATTGGCCACTAGATGCAACACCCATTCTCTCGCAAGACCGCTCTGATCAGAGACTCTGTGTCCCACAGAATCTATTAGAGCCGCTCTACACTCAGTAGCTTGTGCCAATGGGTGCTGCGAGTCACTTGTGAATATTCTGGGAACAGAACAGGTGGACATTAAGAGTGCCAGTCACCACCTGGTTGGTGCAGGAGCAGCGTTTTGTCCTGCAAGGTGAAAAGCAATCAAAGTGGAAGTTCACAGGTTTTGAAACGCAAAGGAAAAGCTGAACAAAATAGCTGGGCATGCTGCAAGACTGCACTTTAGGCCTGTAGTGGCCTGTATACTTACAACAGTTGGTTGTTGGTTGGTCTCGTCCTCAGCGGGCACTTGTCCTTGTGTTGGAGTGTCTGCCTGCTGGTGCGCATGTGCTTGCGCTGGAATCCCCAGCTCGTGCGTCCGTCGATCGGCTGTGGTGTTCGGACTACACATCGAGCCTTCTCAGTACTATTTTGGTGTCCGTTACCACCACGGGGGGCAGAGTGAGACATGCTGCAACAATGTGACAGTCACACAGAGTTAGATATACCACAAGTAAGGTATGTCCTTTGGACAGTTGCCCATTTCCATTGTCTTTGTGGTACCTTCACAGCACCCAAGCTATCGCGTTTCAGGCATCAGAAAGGAACA